>CANXYC010456139.1:0-22969 GCA_948193065.1 Aleurites moluccanus
TGCTGTCGAATTTTCTTCAGCATTTTCATAATTAATTGGGTTATATTTGATTGTTGCATGTCATTTAGGTTGTCATTTGAGTTCTACGCGGTACTGGTCGCTTATGCATCACCCGTACCCTAGGACCGTCACGACTTCCGAGATAGGTCGTGACATTTCTCAAGGGTATTCTAAAGAGGAAAGTATTGATTTTAATGAAACTTATGCCCCCATAACTATATCAGAAGCAATTAGAATGTTACTTGCTTATAAATACTATAAGAAATTTAAACTCTTCCAAATGGATGTTAAAAATTTATTTTTAAATGGTCTTATTCAAGAAGAGGTTTGTGTTGAGCAACCACCTAGTTTTGAGAATGAAAAATTTTCAAACCCTATTTTTAAAATTTCAAAGGCTTTATATAGTTTGAAACAAGCACCAAAAACTTGGTATGAAAAGTTGAGTAACTTTCTCCTTGAAAATGATTTTTCCAAGGGAAAAGTAGACACAACTCTTTTTTATTAAGCATGTTAAGAAAAACATTTTAATTTTTCAAATCTATGTTGATGGTATCATATTCGATGCTACTAATTAATTGTTCTGCAATAATTTCTCTAAATCTATGCAATGTGAACTTGAGATGAATAGGATGAGGGAGCTTAACTTTTTTTTGGGACTAAAGTATGGTACCTTGATTAACCAATCAAAGTACATAAATAAATTACTTAAAAGATTTGGAATAGATAATACCAAGTTTCAACCTACTCTCATGAGTACTTCCATCAAATTAGAGGTTGATAGGAAAGGTAAATTTGTTGATTCCAAATTATATAAAGGCATGATAAGGTCTTTATTTTACCTAATTGCATCTAAGCCCGATATATTATTTAGTGTATGTATGTACGTTTTCAATTCAATCCAAAAGAGTCACATTTGGTCGAAGTCAAATGAATCATGAGATACCTTGTGGATACACCAAACTTAAGTTTATGGTATCCTAAAGGATCTTCATTTGATTTGTATAGATACTTCGATGCCAATTATGGAGGGATGTAAGATTAATAGAAAAAACACTACCAATACTTATCAATTTTTAGATAACATGTTAGTATCATGGTTTTCTAAAAAATAAAATTTAGTTTCACTGTCAACAACGGAAACCAAATATGTAGTAGCGACTAATTTTTGCGCTCAACTTTTTTTTTATGAGAACGCAACTTGAAAATTTTAGATATTCTTTTAATTGCATTCCAATAGAATGTGACAATATGATTGTCTTTAATTTTTCTAAAAATCTAATTCATCACTTATACACATAATATATAGATATTAGACATCAATGTTTTAGGGATCATGTCTCAAAAGGGCACATCAACATTGATTTTGTGGATACTAAAAATTAATTAGTTGATATCTTCACCAAAGACAAAGAATCATTCTACTTCATTAGAAGAGAATTGAGTATAACTACTTTTTAGGTATAATCTTTTTAATATCCATGATTAAATAAATAATATTTGGTATAAATGATGATTTGTGATACTCTTAATTGAAATACATTGAAGCTTTCATATTTTTTGTGCAAATTGAGAACTAAATGAAAGAATTTTGCTAAATTAATGTCACTTTAACTTTAATTAATATTAATCTATTATCATTATGTGAAATTGAAGCATATATGGGTGAGAGCCCTCATATGACATATTTTAGGGACCTAAAATTTTTTATAAAAAATTTTAAAAATTATAATTTGATAGTGTTTGATGTAGTGAATTCAATAATACATTTTTTGTGCTAAATAAAAATCAAGTGAATAGTAAAAAATATATTATAAATTTTATGTATCAAATCTATTGATTTAAATTTATTGCATTTGTAATATATTTTTTGCTATTCATTTGATTTTTGTTTAACACAAAAAAATATATCATTGAATTCATTACATTAAATACTATCAAATTATAATTTTAAAAAATTTTAGATCCCTAAAATGTGACACATGAGGAGCTACTGTACAAAAATACACAGCAGCACCCTCAACCCAACATATATATGAGCTACATAAATCAATGCCCAAAATTCCTCACTTTCCAGCTCAAAAAGCCTAAAATCAAATGGTAACGCTCCTGACAACATCATAACACCCGTTACACCAATTTACCATAAAATAGATAGAAACATCTATGTTACGCTGTGTAGTTCTCCTGACAAATTAAGTCTATAACAGCCATTACATATTACAATGTTCATTATACCACGAGTTTATAAATATCCAACAAGTTTTCAAAAATTCTAATAGTCGTTCTATTTCTCATTTTCTCTCGTTCTTTCTTAAACCATTCACCAATTTTAGCCTCTTAACACCAAAATCAATAAGTTTCAACTCTTCTTTACCTTATTTTATTATCTAAACTCTAAAATGCCCAAAACAAAGAATGTGGATCACAAAAGTAAAGGAAAAGCATCAACACAAGGAAGAGACATGGGAGCTACATCTCAACCAAGGAATGAACTAGTTAAACTCTTCTATGGATTCCCTTTTAACTCTCCAGACTTAAGGGACAAGTTTTTGATACTTTGCGATCGCGAAAATCCGATAAGTGTTCCTCTTTACACATTAGGGATTTGGATACTCTAGGTTTTGGCAATTTGATAATAAGATATTGCATTGATTTCTATAAGAATGATTATTGCTTAAATTAGTCTTCACTTGAAATTTGTGTATGAATTTTTTAAATAAACTAATGGGATTGTGATTTTTTCCTTTAGGAAACTAAAAGGATTTTGAAACTTTATGATATCGACATTATTTTTAAATTAAAATTTAGTGCAAAATCTAAAAGATTTTATAATTTTTTCAAAATATTACGAGTAAGATTTCAATAATTATTTGATATTTCAATAATTATTTGATAACTTATGAGGGTCAATATTTAGGACTTAAGAATTAACTTTAGCTATAATGATGAATCTATATATATATATGTAAATCCTGAATGAATGATTTATTTTATCGAAAATTCATCTTATAATATTTTAAATTTTAAATTAATTTATTATAAAATCACGTCAACATTGTTTAAAATCTCAATTTTTTAATTTTTCCAAAACATTAGGTGTAGGGAGTCACTGTACCACTGATATTGTTACACCCACTAAAAGATAAAACTAGTTAAAAGTATAATTACCGTTATATCTCACTTTACATTCCTTTAAAAAACAAGTAATAGTATGTTCCTTGACTTGTGCAATCAATTATTAATCATATTTTATTTGACTGTCCAAATTTGTATCCATATTCATCTAAGACATTTTTTATTGATCATTATTTTTAATTTTAAAATAATTTTGTGGACGTCTAAATACTAATTTTGATGTACTTGTCCTAATTATTTTGTAATTTTTATGATTTATTTTTGCCTTTTCCAATAGGTATACACCTTATATTACTTGTAAATATGGTGGATGGACATTTGAATTTGAATGGTTTATGCCAAATCATGTATTCTTATACGAAAAAAAAAAATAATTAGCAAATAAAGGATGTAAATCCCAACAAATTATGAAATAAAAAAAAATAAATTACTCATATTTCTATTTGCTCAAAGATATCATTCAAGATATATATAAAATAATAGACTCAACTATTTACTTTATTATTATACAAATAAATTTAAATAAAAATAATTAAATTCAAAATAAAAAATAATCAATTGAAATTTTATGCATCATGATAATGGTGTGGAATAATACTTAAAATGAACATAAAATATTTAAGAATCAATATAAGTTACTATTTGAGAAAAAAATATTATTTTTAAATAAAAATTTATTTATCAATAATTTTAATATATAAAAAAATTCTTATGTTTTTTTTTAATGTAAATCATTAAAAAATAATTAAACTAATATTTGCACAATACATGTACTCAAGACGAGTTATTATTTATTTGAGGTTATTACATTGTTTTTAAAATATATTGAGAAGCATTAATATTTTTATTTTTTTTATTTGGTTGAAGAGTTAAAAAAAAATTAGAAAGAAAAGCTAAATTGAGACTAATAAAAATGAAAATTTTATTATGATATTTTTTTATATAAAATATTATATATTTATTTGACAGTTTTAGTGTCATGTTTTAAAAAAAATAAAAAATATATACAATATTTATATGAATTTAAATAATAATAATAATAAAGAAATATAAAAAAATTGAAAATTAATTCTTTATTTCTTATGAGAATCACTAAGTGCAATAAAATATTATAATTAAGTTCAATGAAAAAAAATAAAAATATCGGAAACTAAATACCTGAAAACAGAATATCAATATCATTTTTTCTTTTTGTGAAAAATACAGTAAAATGTCAATTAACCTTTATAACTTTTTGAATTTTCTTCTAATTATTTGATGGAAACCAACAAGAGTTGTATTTTTTTATATTCATATTTTTATATTTTTTATATTTTTTATTTAATTTTGGTAAGATACTTATTTTTAAGTGTTATTTAAAATATTATATTTATTTCCCTAGTTAATTTTGATTTATTTTTCTTATTTATGTAAATATGGTGATTTTTTTTTTTTTTTAAAATCAATTATCATATTAAACTAGTAGGATTTTATAAGTTATTTTCTATATATAGTCATGTAAATTTTAGGGTTAATAGAGTTTTGATTTGAATTAAAAATAATATTTTTGTTTGAAAGTTATTTTTTTTTAATTTTCGGTATTCTTTTTGAATCAACGAATTTTAATACCTATTAGTCTGGTATTCCTCTAGAATCAACAGACTCTTAGAAGGTTTTCGCTACATCAGTTGATATCAGAGTTTGCGCTTATTTCTTGAAAACTATATTAATAAGGAAAGGACGTCAAACTATACCTGTAGAGGAGATTTATTATCGTAACACAATAACTCATATGGTTCAACGTATCACAAACCATATGACGTATCACAAACCGTATGGAGGAACGTATGACACAAATGATAGATCAGTTAACCCAATGGGTGAATGAACTTTTGAAAGATCTAATATTTAATTTTCATGCCCCATAAACAATATCAATTGTCAATTGAAATTTACCAACAGTATTTGATGATTATCCTAATGAAAAAATATCATTATCTACTATAATAGTTTCATCTATAGAAAATCATAATAATATCGGGAAATCACAGCAGATCACAATATAAATTTATAAGAGAGAAGAATATTATTGTGAATATCCATTCACAAATATTTTTTTCTACTATTTCTTATTCTTTTTTCTTTAAAAGAATTTTAATTGAAAGTTATATTAAAAGTTATTGGACTGATTAGATGGAAAATATAATGAATATTGACGAATTTTCTATACCCTAAAAAGAATAATGGAAACCAATAAAAATTGTGTTTTTCTATATTTATATTTTTATATTTTTGGTATTTTTTATTTTCCTTATTTAATTTTAGTAGAATACTTATTTTTAAATACTATTTAAAATATTATATTTATTTCTCTGTTTAAGTTAGTTTTGATTTATTTTTCTTATTTATGTAAATATGGTAATTTATTTTTTTTTTTAATCAATTACCATATTAAATTATTAAAATTTCAGAAGTTATTTTCTATATATAGTCATATAAATTTTTATGATTAAGGAAATTTTAATTTGAATTAAAAATAATTTTTCTGTTTGAAAATTATTTCTTTCAATTTTTAGTATTCTTTTTGAATCAATAAATTTTAATATCTATTAATTTTATATTTATTTTTAATGTCTATTAATTTGGTATTCATTTAGAATTAACAGACTTTTAAAAGACTTTGTTGCATCACTACCCCTATCATATAAATCCCTCTCCATAACATTTTTAAAATTTCTCTTTTTTTTTTTTTTTTTTTTACTTTTATCAAATTTCTTTTATACTTTTCAAGGAAAAAAAAACTCATCCGTAATTAATACCTGTATTTAAAGATACAATAGTACAAACAAACACATGCACAAACACATACTTCGAAAAAGTTGCAAATTTGGACTCCCAACTGTTTGAGACAGAAACTCGACCATTAGAACTCACTAGCATAAATGGTGTCCACCAATTGGAGAGGTTTTCAAGAACAATATTCATGCATCACAAATTGTTTCAAGCAATCATATAGCAATCCAGGCATCGAAATAAAAAAATTTCAACGGGAGATGATCCCCAAAAAATAAATAAATAAATATAAGCCTGCTCTTAAGGGTCTACTGCTCATTTCTCTATAGAGATTTTTACAATATATGTATAATTTGCACCAGAGTAAGCTTTACTTCAATAAGAAAAGGTGTACTATTACATACAAGAACCATAGCTGCCAAGTTTATTATAGGAAAATTAAAAGATAGGATGAAAGGGAAAAAGGGATGTTCTGACTAACAAGAAACAGTGAGTTTCTGTACATTCGGCTTTCATGAATGATATTGCCTAGGCTGCATATTTTTCTCTTAAACTTCTGGGTTGATTCCTTAATCCGATAGACAGTCGAAGCTCATTATACCTACCTACATGTCTTGCTTAGGTTTTCGGCTCAATTCTGAGTAATGGCCACCCATTAGCTGCAAAATCTCCTCCCACAAACTCTCTGCTGATGAATCAGATGAACCTCCACATATCAAATTCGAGCTACATGAGGCCACATACCAATAGTCTGATTCAATCTCCTCCCTCAATTGATCCAGCTGCCACCCAGCATAACCAACAAAGAATCTGAAATCCTGAGGCTTCAGAACTCCTTTCTTCACAAGTGATGCAGCTTCATCCAAAATGTTTCTTGCACCGAAGCACAAGCCAGGGACCACCTCTTCAAACCCAGGAAGCTTTGTCTTTTCTCCTGCTTTTAACAAAAACATGCTTGCCTCGAGAGGTCCACCAAAATGCAGAGAGCAATCAGCAAATGTGGTTGCTAGTTCATTATTAGTGGGCTTCATGTGTTTGATCTTTTTGTTAAGCGGCCGATTAATGACAACTCCAAATGGCCCCTCCTGTGGATGTCTAGTTCCTGATCTGAGAAGAAGAACGACTGTTCTCTCAAATGTGCGGACTCCATCAAGTTTTTCAGTGGCAACAAGGACACAGCCAGTCTCAGGCACTGAGATTGGGTGGGCCCATTTCAGGCCAAGTGGTTTGGAATCACCAGGTGTCCCGGCTTGGTTGGCAGCATCAGTCTCGGCAATCTGTGCCTGTTAAAACTGTAGACTGTTAGTTTTTAAGTGCTTAGAGCATAAATTTCAACTGTGCTACATTACTCTGAATAATCCAAAGTTACCTAATCATGACGCATATCAAGGATAAGATGGTGTAATAGTAATAAGATTGGTAAATTGTGACCTTGAAATCACATGGCCAAACAACAAAAACAGCCCCATTGTGATGTAACAGGAGCATACGTCTAACTCTCTAAAGCCCATAATCCACCTTGTGCATTTCGACACACTTTTAGATGCGAGAGTGGTCTCCACATATCACATATGCTGAAGCAGAAAGAGGTCAAGTTTTAACAGACACAGGCCAAAGAAAAATCCGAATGCATGCAAGAGATTGTTTCCCAGCCAAACTCACACATGATGACCTCTAGTTCTAGTTCACCTTCCATTTTTATCTCGAAACCACAAGGGAATTAATCCTCTGAATGACACCTCTACATTTTGAACGTCGGCATCAAGGAAAGACAGAAATATGGGTTAACAAAAGTTTCCAACAGAGATAGATTTAGAGGATATAACATAAATCATTAAATTGCTTCAAAATTCAAAATGTTAACTATGATTTTTCTAACTCCTACTTTCCTTGCTCCTCTATCTGAGACCCTAACAGGGGAGTTAAAAAATAGAGATGTCTCATAAATTTTTTTAAGATAACTATATTTTCCTACACATGGACAACCTTAGTCATAATATAGAACAGGGTACGCATGATAACAGACTGTAGTATCATCTGGAAATAGTTTTCAAATCCAGATTGGACCTGCTGAAAATGTCTTATAATGTTGAACATTACCAAGTTGAATAGAGGAGAGCAATGATCCTTACAACGTCAATTAAACATTATCTTCTAGAGATTCAAAATTAAAATACTGTAACTGGAAAGGTAATATATATATATATATAACCAAATCAGAAAAGAAACAAATCACCTGCTCTTGAATAACCATTTTTGCTCTGAATTCCCTCCAATCCAAATTTACACGAGAGGACTTCTGGGAAGTATCATCATTAGATTTTTTGCCATCAGGAAAGTTATTTCCGTTGGAACCATCTCCTTCTGGATTAGATCGATCGCCATTTCCTGAAAATATCATTGCAAACATATAAACCATTAAGTTACAATTTCTGCAGGGTAAAGATTCAGTGTGTTATCATTCATTCGACGTTTAAAAGTTTATAAATTATTTCCTCAACTATTCCACTTAATCGAAACAGTACATCGTCATTTCTGATAATTCACAAGAAAAACAAAATAGGCTACCTTTCGCAATTTTCAAGCTTTCATAAGCTTTTATTCAAGCCTTCTTATATACAATTTTTAAAACATTTCAGAAATTATATCAACAAAGTAAAGGTCCACCACTGTCATGTTAGAACGGTGCCTTGTCTTAAATATACTGGGTAAAAGGGGCAAGCTATATGGAATCACTTAGACCTAGGTGACAATCAAGAACCAGCAAGTTATAAATAGTCAAATTGCTAGACCAACGTGCCTTTATGCTCAGGGGAGAAGATTTGAATAGAAATCTTATGTTCAAGCTGCCTACTGCTCTCCTCTTGTAAGAAAAATTAGAAAATTCTTCTATAGAGATAGTGAAAAGAACATGGTAATTTTGATTAAATACAAATATATTGAAAGTTTACAATCATACATTGGCTCCTTCCAGTCAGCCACTAAGTATTTTCCCAAATCGGGCCAACAAAAAAGTGCCTGAGATCCATCAGAAGATTATCCCTGGTATAGAACGCGAACAATCAAATAAATTCAAAACTAGGAAAAAATCTGTACCTCGTTGAACAGTCAAATAAGTTCAAAACTTCCCCTATTTGAATGGCCATTCAGTATTTTGCTTTCTACATGGCTTTCCATGGGAAGCTTACTGTTCCTAGTTACTTCCCTAAGAGTTCCCCTGACAAGGCCACAACAATACAACTTAACATCAATCTTCCTTCAAGCATGGTTGTCACTTAGAAATGGTCTCCTCCAATCTTATGCATTCTTCATTATCACTAACCAAAGGAAATATATATAATTTCTCTAAAGCATTTTTTATGCCATCCACAGCTAAATGCACATATGAAAACATTCATCTTGCCTTTCCAATTCCATTTTACACCCAACTTGATAAAGTTCTCTCCCTACATAGAGCAGGCAATATCAAACATGACGTGAACCAAATAAGAAATTAGAGAATTTGGGTTAGGAGTTATCATTTTAGTGTCAATTCAATTGTGACACGAAAATAATCGTGTCGTGTTCCTGTTGATCTGTTAACTCGAAAACGACACGCTTAACTCATTAATATTCGTATGTAATAATATGTTAATATATTTAACAGAATATATTTATGATTTATAAAATATTTATATATAAATATCGCTTTTAATATTCTTTATAAATTTATATCTAATTATATTTTATGTAATAATATAAATTATTAGAAATTAATTTAGTAAATTTGATATTTTTAAATATTAAAATAAAAAAATTAATTAATATAAAATTTTAAACGTATTATTTGTGTCGTATCATGTTATCCATTAATCGAGTGGATCGTGTTCTTGTTAAATTTTTGACACGATAAATTAATTGTGTTGTATTCGTGTTGTCCCTTATCGTGTCATAGGTGTATGTCAACACGGCCCCACTAACACGAATTGCCACCCCCTATCCCTACATATGAAGACCAGCAATTTTATGCAGTTCAGTATCTTACAATAATGGCAAAGACCTAAAAACTATCCCTTTTAACTATAGACATTTACCAATAAGGGCTTTATTTAATAAACCAAGAGTCATTTAACCCAAGGTTCTAGTGTGTGTTCTTCAGTTGTTGACAAGAACATAGTGGTTGTTTCAGACTAGGAACAAAGAAATGACCACATGTAGAAGCAATAAATTATGGCAATGGTGATGAGGACAATGATGATGACGATACATGTAGAATAAAGAACAAGGAATTGCCTTAATTTTAGTTAATTCATGAGTTTCAGGTAGATAACATTTTACTACAAAATCATTATATATTAATGATTCAAAAGTGCTTCTGAAATATATAAAAAATAGCAACTATGTTAACATAACATGCCAATAATGCCTTAGAGTTTAAGATAAACAATTATTAACAACTCAGGGGAAATAGCATTAAAAAAAGGCTCAAAAGAAGACACCAACATGATTGCTTAAAGTGAAGGAAAATATGACCTCAATGCATTCAACAAAGGAAAAATAATATTGAAACAACAATTGCAAAATATGAAATATAACATGCATTGCAACAAGCATTTGCAAGAGTAACGAACGAACAATTCATTAAAGAGCGCAACTTAAATTCATTGTTAGGTTACCTAAAACATGAAAGACACAGGTTTCTAATGGAAAGACTTACAAGACATGCACTATCATAGAGAAAAATAGCATATCAATGAAAGTATGACTACCCCTTACTTGTGAGTGGTCCTTATGCAAATCAAGGTACTACAAGCAAGCAAAGAAAGAATCCAATGCATTTTAAATGGATTTATTCAAGAAAGAAGTTCAAAAATTCAATCAATAGACTTATTCAAAACTTGTGGAATAATCTATCTATCATTAAAGATTGCAAGAAAGAGTCAATCGTCAATCTAGGCATTCAAGAAAATAAATCAAGTTTGGTGACCATGATTCATGTGCAAGAAGGAGCTACCATGTTGGAATAACAAATCCAACTCTTTTTGAGTTTGAATTGTTCTATGTTGAACATATTTATCTTGTGTTGAATCGCTTATGTTTTGTTTTAGCCCATAGTTGAAAAAAAACATATTTTAATTACTTAATTAGTAAGTTTTGGACCTTTTTTATATTGACATAGAGTCCAAAACGAATTTAGATTTATTTTTATCTTATTTAGAAATTTATCCTTATTTAGGAAACTTGTCCTAGTTTAGAAAGTTTATTCTTAATCAGGAAACTTAAATTAAAGTTTTCATATAGTTAAGTCATTATAAATACTTAGCTAAACTCATATATTTAAAAAAAATTCAGATTTTGATAAAATATAATTTTATAAGAATTCTCTCAGTTTTGGTTCTTACTAAGAATCGTTTGAACTTATCAAAGCCAATCTCTTTGTAGCGTTCATCAATTATACCAAAATTCTCTAGCACAAGTTGCTATTAGGTCAAGATTTCTTGTTTCAAATCTGATTTGGCTTTTCAAGGGGTCGCATACTAAGCATAAAGGTGTTGAGTCTTAGAGCAAATCGATTGGGGTTCGCATCAGTTTGGTATCAGAGTTTAAGCTCTAAATTAGGTTTGCATATCTTTATTTTATCTTGTTACTACGTTTTCTTATTTTCGTTTCTTTCCGTTTCTTTCATTCCATTTCGTTTGTTTTCGTTTGAGTTTACCTTTTCTATTTGAGTTGCTAAATACTTGTTAAAAAAAAAAAAATCAGCATTGAAAAAAAAAATTCAACATTAAAAAAAAAAAAAGCTGATTGAAAAAAAAAGATTCAGCATTGAAATAGGATCTTACTTTTCAACCCAAAAATCAAAAAACAAGCTAGGAAAACTCTTAAAGCTTGTTCTTTAATTTTTTCGAATTGCATAATTCAGTATTTGCTGTTCAAAAATAATTATTGCTAATTATTCCTGATCGTTTAAATTATTTTTCTTTTTCGTTTAATTTAATTCTAGTCTTAGTGCATCCATTTTCTTTCCGTTTTTGTTTCTATCAAATCATTTTTTTCTCTCAAGGAAGTCCTTATCCATTTTGATTGCTAAATTTATTAATGTGTCAAAAATTCATGCTTTCACTTGATCAGTTGATGAATTTTGCAATTTGATTACTTTAATTCGTTTGAGTGGTTTTTGTAAGAACTTTAAGCGAGAGTTGAATGGTAAAAGGCGAGCTCATCTAAAGAAAAGCCGTTAAAAACTGTGTGATTAAACACGAGTGAACTTGAGTGACATGAATACTTGAGTGAAACACGTAAGGGAGTGAAGTGAGAAATTCTTTTGCTTTCCTAACATTCTTTACAAGTTATCATAATGAGTAACGAAATAAAAGACATTCAAGTAATTGACATTGTCTTTAAATTGGAGGTATTTGAAAAACACTTTCAAGCCATGAACTTACAATTTGTAGAGATGAACAACCGAATAGAGAGACTAGAAGATTCGACCACAATGGGACAGAATCCAGATGCTCCGAGGCAAGCTAGAAGAGTTCAGAGGCAAATTACTGATGATGAGGGTTCGAATAGCGAATTTGATGATGTCGAGATCGACTAGAAGAGGAATAAAAGAGGAAACAAACAAGAAGACAATGGGGAATAAAACTAAAAATTCCTACTTTCCGTGGAAGAATTGATCCTAAGATTTACCTAGATTAGGAAAAGAATATTGAACTTGTCTTTGATTGCCATGATTACTCCGAATCCAAAAAGGTAAAGTTGATAGTTGCTGAATTTGATGATTATGCCATTACTTGGTGAGGTGACACCAATCAAAAAAAGAGGCAGAATAGAGAAAGACCTATTGAAGGGTGAGAAGATTTGAAAGTTATAATGAGAAAGCGATTTGTCCCTAGCTACTACAACAGGAAGTTGTACAATAAATTGCAAATCCTTACTCAAGGTTCCAAGAGTGTGGAAGAGTATCACAAAGAGATGGAAGTAGCAATAATTCGAGCCAATGTAGATGAAAATCGAGAAGCCACTATGGCTAGATTTTTGAATGGGTTGAATCAAGATATTGCTAATGTGGTGGAACTGCAACATTATGTAGAGCTTGAGGATATGCTGCATGTTGCCATTAAGGTGGAAAGGCAATTAAAAAGAAAGGACAACAACAATCGGTTTGTTTCTGGTTCTACAAATTCACATAGATCCAATCGGAAGAAGGAAAAATGGAAGAAAGAAGAAAAAATTCCATTCAACCCCAAAACCGACTCCTCTAAAGAATTCAACAAAGAGAAGGACAAAGGTAAATTTGATTCTCAAACTCGTTACGGAGATATTAAATGTTTTCGTTGTTTGGGAACAGGTCACATAGCTTCACAATGTCCAAATGAAAGAGCTATGACAACAAGACATGATGGGGAGATCATTTCGGCTAGCGAAGGAGAAGAAGGTAGTGATGTCGATTCCATGCCACCATTAGAAGATGCTAGTGATGTTGATGAAGTAGCAAGGTCCGTCCATGATGAGATGCTAGTTGCAAGGCAAGCCTTGAATGCACAAACTCAAGAAGAAGAAGATAACCAACAAAGAGAGAATTTATTTCATACTAGATGCTTTATAAACAATAAGGTGTGTAACATGATAATTGACGAGAGTAATTGTGCTAATATTGCTAGTACCACCTTAGTTGATACATTGAATTTACCTACCATAAAACACCCTAAGTCTTATAAACTGAAATGGTTGAATGATTGTGGGGAAATTAGGGTTATCAAGCAAGTTTTAGTATCATTTTTTATTGGTAGGTACAAAGATGAGATTTTATGTGATATAGTACCTATGCAAGCTGGTCATATATTGTTGGGGAGTCCTTGGCAATTTGATAGAAAAGCCATACATAATGGTTTCACAAATTATTACACTTTTGACAAAGATGGAAAGTATATTACCCTTGTACCTCTCTCACCAAGGGAAATATATGAGGATGAATCAGAATTGTTTAATATAAAGTTTGTGAGAAAATTCTCTCAGTTTTAATTTTTGTCAAGAATCGTTTTGAATTTATCAAAACTAATCACTTTGTAGTGTTCATCAATTATACCATGGTTCTCTAGTACATGTTGCTATTGGGTCAAGATTTTTTGTTTCAAATATGATTTGGCTTTCCAAGGGGTCGATTACTAAGCGTAAAGATGTTAGATCTCAGAGCAAGTCGATTGGGGTTCGGCTCCACTTGGGATCATTAAATTATCCTACTTATGACAAAGAGCTTTATGCATTGGTGAGAGTTTTAGAAACTTGACAACATTACATTTGGCCTAAGGAATATGTTATCCATACGGATCATGAATCATTAAAATACTTCAAAAGACAAGGTAAGTTGAACAAAAGACATGCCAAGTGGATGGAATTCATTGAAACATTCCCATATCTGATCAAGTACAAACAAGGTAAGGAAAATGTTATGGCCGATGTACTTTCAAGGAGGTATGTCTTAATTAATGCTATGGATACTAAAATAATGGGATTCGAACTTATTAAAAGTTTGTATAAGGATGATTTTGATTTTTCTAATGTTTATGATGTATGTGAGAAAGTGACATTTGATAAGTTTTATAGAATAGATGGGGTTTTGTTTAAGGAAAATAAATTATGTATACTTATTTGTTTTATGCGTTAGTTGTTTGTAAAGGAAGCTCATAGGAGTGGTTTGATGGGTCACTTTGGGATTACTAAAACTTTAGATACACTAAATGAATATTTCTATTGGCCTAAAATGAAAAGAGATGATGTGAGAATATATGATAGATGTGTTACATGTAAACAAACTAATTCTAAAGTTTTGTCACAAGGTTTGTATACTCCTTTGCCTGTACCTAGTGAACCATGGGTAGATATTTTTATAGATTTTGTGTTTGGTTTGCCTAAGTAAAAAAAAAGTAAGGACTCTATTTTTGTAGTTATTGATAGGTTTTTCAAAAATGACACATTTTATATCTTGTTGTAAAACTGATGAAGCAACTAATATTGTTGATTTGTTCTTTAGGGAGATAGTACGACTCCATGGGATTCCAAGGAGTATTGTTAGTGATAGGCATGTAAAGTTTTTGAGCTACTTTTGGAAAGTAATGTGGGGTAAGTTGGGAACTCGATTACTATTTTCTACTACTTGTCATCCACAAACCGATGGTCAAACTGAGGTAGTAAATAGAACTTTAAGTACCTTGTTGCGTACTATCATTCAAAAGAACTTGAAAAGTTGGAAAGATTTTTTGCCATTTGTTTATAATTGTGTTGTGCATTCTATTACAGGTTATTCACCATTTGAGATTGTTTATGGTTTTAATCCACTAACTTCTTTGGATTTAGTTCCTCTACCAATTTCTGAGAGGAGTAGTTTGGATGGAAAAAGAAAGTTGAATTGGTGAAAAAGTTGCATGAGGATGTGCGAAAGAATATAGAGAGAAGGAATCAACAAATTAGGAATCAAGCCAACAAGGGTAGACGAAAAGTAATCTTTGAACCTGGTGATTGGGTTTGGGTGCATATGAGAAAGGAAAGATTTCCAAATAAAAAAAAAAATCAAATTGCATCCAACAGGAGATAGACCATTCCAAGTTATGGAACGAGTCAATGACAATGCATACAAAGTGAATCTTCTTAGTGAGTATAATATTAGTGTTACCTTTAATGTTTTTTATCTTTCTTCTTTTGATATAGGTGAAGATTCGAGGTCGAATCCTTTTGAGGGAGGGAATGATGCAAATCAAGGTACTACAAGCAAGCAAAGAAAGGATCCAATGCATTTTAAATGGACTTATTCAAGAAAAAAGTTCAAAGATTTAATCAATGGACTTATTCAAAACTTGTGGAATAATCTATCTATCATTGAAGATTGCAAGAAAGCGTCAATCGTCAATCGTCAATCTAGGCATTCAAGAAAATAAATCAAGCTTAGCGACCATAATTTATGTGCAAGAAGGAGCTACCATGTTGGAATAACAAATCCAAATCTTTTTGAGTTTGAATTGTTTTATGTTGAACACATTTATCTTGTGTTGGGCAGCTTATATTTTGTTTTAGCCTATGGTTGAAAAAAAAACATACTTTAATTACTTAATTAGTGAGTTTTGGACTTCTTTTATGTCGACTTAAAATCCAAAACGAATTTAGGTTTATTTTTATCTTATTTAGAAGTTTATTATTATCTAAGAAGCTTGCCCTGGTTTAGGAAGTTTATTCTTAATCAAGAAACTTAAATTAGGGTCTTCATATAGTTAAGTCACTATAAATACTTAGCTAAACTCATGTATTTAAAAAAATTTCAGATTTTGATAAAATATAATTTTGTGAAAATTTTCTCAGTTTTGATTCTTACTAAGAATCATTTGAACTTATCAAAACTAATCCCTTTGTGGCGTTCATCAATTATACCACGGTTCTCTAGCACATATTGCTATTAGATCAAGGTTTCTTGTTTCAAATCTGATTTGGCTTTCCAAAAGGTCGCTTACTAAACGTAAAAGTGTTGGGTCTCAGAGCAAGTTGATTGGGATCTGCATCAAGTTCCTTATATAAAACTGACTTCACTAGCTTGCAATTGCAAAAGAGAAGCCATTGACTTTGTGATATCTAGATGATTTGACCACATGTAAGCAACGACATCTCCATTTGGTTGCCAACCAGTATTTCAACTTAACCTAAAATTTGAAAGACAGAGGTTTATAAAGAAAAGAATTACAGGAAATCCATTAAATAGAGAAAATTGATACAAGAAAGTTCAAATAACTCACCCTTAGTTGTAAATATTCCCCTATATCAAGCCAACTTCATGAGCTTGCTATTGTAAAAGTGAAGCCACTGCTTAATGCTACCAAGATGATTTTAACACATTTATGTGACGACATTTTTCATTCCATCATTGACCTCAAGATACATTTGATGTGAACAATTGATTTGCAAATATATATATATACTCAAAATTCAATGTAGCCACATGGAATCTTCTCGAGTCCAATGAATTACGATGCTGTCCTCATTAATTTTAGTTTGGTTGGAAAGAAGCTGGTTTTTATTTTATTTATGTTTTATTTAAGAGAATAATAGCTTCTTAATTTTCAGCTTAATGGTTTGGATTTGATCACTAGGTCTTAAATTGAGTCAATTTATAACTTAGGGGAGTAATCTATGCTCCAGTTTAGTCCAGAAAATATATTTTTAAACTCTCAAATGAAACTCCAGTAGCTCTCAATAACCTAAGCAATCATGTTGTCATCACTCGAAACAACAAAAAGGAAAAATCTAAAAATCATGTTTGGTTGAAATTAAATATGCCAAGAGAACTGGAAATTGAATTGAAATAATGATCAGATGTATGGATGCTATAACTTGCAAATAAGGAAAGAACACATGATTTCTCAACATTATTTCACATAAAGCAGGTACAAAACTATTTCTATGCAACTCTCTAGAGTTAAAGCTACTACCTATATAGTTCATAAGGAAGAAATTTCCTAGTCTAGAAGGTGTTTTGACACCACTCACTTTGGTACTAGGCAAGCAATCTGAATAACTAAGGTTCTGCACAAAAGTTCTCTCTTTCAAGCTAAAACTTTTATCATTGCACTAGAAGATGGCCCTTGTTGAAAAAGAAATGAATGAAATAAGAAGAATAAAGAACAATAGCGAGAAATTGTTAGATCCAATCAAGAAAGGATTTTTTTTTTTTTTTTCACTACATGAACAATTCCAAGCAATCATGAAACCAGTAAACCAACATAAGAGTTGATCCACCAGAAAATTTTTTCTCCTCCCCACATCAGATAAGGATAATTTTCTCTGACATATTAACTTTATTTAGTGTCTTAATGAGAGATATTACACCAGATACCTAGCCCATGATTATTAATCCAAACACTAATACATGCTAATATCCAGTCCAACTTTTTATTATCTTTACAAATATAGGATTCAAACAACATTTGAACAGAACTCAAATCAATCCTAAGTCTCACTAAATAACAGTTTAACACCAATGGCTATGGATTTGTAAAACTGACATTCAAATCAAATCAATGGAGAGACAAGTGCAGGTATTGTGCAAATTGTCAGGACAAAACATAGCAGCTTCCCAAACTCAAGACAAGATAATAACTATGCCAACACTATAACCTTCCAACATTTAAGTTCTTATCCTTGAAGCATCAATTAATTCACAATGAAAGTGACACTGAGCAACAATAACATATAACCATGATATGTAAAACTCCAACTGCTAGGCTAAAAGCTCATAAATATTGACTTTTCATCTCATACTATTTAAGGGTGATACCCAAAATACTAGAAGTCCCAAATCTCAATAAAAAACCCGTGTCAAATATTTCAGCCCATACCTATTACAATCAAAAGATCAATAAAACCCTTGAAACATAAAAATAAACAATATCTGAACAAAAATAAGACAATTATTTTCAACCCAAGTAAACATGAAATAAGACAAGATCAACTAAACTTGGAGGATTCCTCTCAGCCCTACTATGGTTTAGAAATATGTTTTAAGTTTGCTATTTCACATGCGACCTATGTACTTCATCACTTTAGCAAGATGGGTATCCAGACGTTTGAAGTATTCTTCAGCGATCAATTTGCACAAATCACATAATTACCAAAGAAACCCCGCCCCCAATCTTTAAGAATAGTCCTTCTGAGGAAAATTTTGATTAACAATTAAAAGAAAAAAAAAATAAGGCAAAACTGACAAATTATAGGATTTGATGTGTTACTTTCTTTTACATGGCCAAATGACAAGAAAACTATAATTCATGGAACATATTTATTACCTAATTTTTCCTGAAAAATGTTTACATCTACTAACAGAAACTTTTAACATTTAACTTAGACATTGATTAAAATAATAATAATTAAAGCTGCATCCTTTATCTCTATCAAAGCAGCACTACAATGCCAAGAAGTCCTCTGAAGAAAATCAGCTGCCTAACTACACACTATGATGCATTTCTTTTCCAATAAAAAAAACTAAAAAGTCAACCAAAACAACCCACTTTTCCTATAACAGTTACAAAAATTCTGATTTTTTTTTTTGTGTGTGTGTCTCAAGTACAATAATTTGGTTTCAAATTCAAAATCTAATTTTCTCCACTTATAGAAAGATAATCAAATTAAAATCAGAAAATATAAAAACAAAATAGTGAATTGGAAATAAACACAATAGAAGGACAAGGAATTGGAGTTACCATTATTATTCTTCTTAGCCATGGCTCTGATAAGCAAAGAATGATACCCATAAGAGGAAGAAGAAGAAGAAGAAGAGAGCTTTCTTCTCAAAACACTGATTTCAAGAAGTCTAACTTTTCCAAAATTCCAAGAATTTGGTTTCTCAGGAATTGTCAAATAATTCCTTACCCAAAAGGGGCTATGAGTCGAATTCTTCACATGTATTGCCCACGGATCCATTTTGCTTCCACGAATAAGAGAAAAAAAGAAAAGAAAATTTTTAAGATTTTCCCGGAAGATCAAGTGAGTGAGTGAGTGAGTGAGTCAGTGAGCGAACGAGCAGAGAATCTTTTTTTTTTATAATTTTAATTTGGGAAATGAAAATGAAAGAGAACTTCTTCTTCTGCGTTATAAACGATGACTATGGAAAGGGTAAGCAAATGGGTAGTGGATGTACTATTTTTATTTATTTGTTATTATTATTATTATTAGAAAAAATCAAACGTAAGTGATGTTATTTTGATATCTCGATAATTTTTTTTAATATGATGATTGTAGATTATCAATTATGCTTTGAGTGAGCCCAAATACATAAAAATTACTCTTCACTTTATTTTTCAATTTTAAAAAAATTACTTATAATAATTAATTTAAAACAAATTTATTATGCTAAATTTTATATATTCAATTAAATAAATAACGAGATATTTTAATTAATATAATTATTTTATTTTTTATTAAAAAAATATTAATATCTTTTTTTTATTTTGCATATTCTTATTTTATTAAATTAATTTATATATTTAATATAAATAAAAAGTTTTCATTAATTTAAATTATTAAAATATATGACTATTAATATAACAAGCAATTTTTATTTATCTAAACTCATATAATTCATAATAAATAATTTGGTTATTGAAAAATAAGGAAAATTTAAAATATTTTAAAATTTTATTTAAATATTAAAATAATATATTTTAAAAAAAATTGATTTTATTATTTATTTTATTTTATTAAAAATAAATAAATAATATAAACATAAAGGAGACAATTCGAGGGGTTGAGGAGGGCTGCTGTGTATTTTTACACAGCAACCTCTCATGCAGTCCTTTTTAGCTATTTAAAAATTTTTTAAAAAATTTTAAAAAATTATATTTTGATAGTGTTTGAATATAATGAATTTATTGATATATTTTTCATTTTAAATAAAAATTATTTTGACTGCTAAAAATATATTGGAAATGCGTTAAATCTAGACCATTAAATATAATACATAAAATTTCTAATTATTTTTAGCAGTCCAAATAATTTTTGTTTAGTATAAAAAATATATCAATAGATTCACTGCATCAAACACTATCAAAATATAATTTTTTAAAAATTTTTTAAAAATTTTTAACTAATTAAAATAGATCACATGAAAAATTAATATGTAAAAATACAGCAAATTCGAGTAAGACAAAGGCAATGAAAATGACGGTGAGTGAGAATATGCCATTATTTAAGCGAATTATTTATTTCAAAATATCGGCGTAATTTAGCAAGTTTATGTTTTGCTTTTACATTTCTGCGCCAGCGGGTAAGTTGGCGCACCCTCCATCTGTAGCCACGTGGACTTTGCCTTTCTGTTCTTTAAAAATTAATAAAAATAATAATTGTATAATAAAACAAAAACGAAAAAAGAAATGAAGAAAAGCAAAATGTGGCTAAGCTTTTTAACTAAATATATTTTATTAATAATAGTAAAATGTCAAGAAATTAATTTATTTATTTTTTCCCTATATGCAATATTAGGAGTTATTTCACCAAGCCTACATAGAAATTCCATTTTAGGTAACTGACACTTTTATTAAGAGGGTATTTGGATGTTTTTTAAATAGATATTAAATTCTATTTTTAAGTTTAAAAAATACTAAACGAAATTTTAGAATGTTTGGCAGATTAATTTAAAACGGCGTTTTGAAATTTAAAAATAGAAAAAATTTAAGTTAGACATGTCAGCTTATTTTCAAACGGCATTTTTAAAACTCTGTTTCTCAAAATTTCATTTACATCCAAACACCCCCTAAACTAGTCATGGAATCACGCGTTGAAGAAAAATTATAAGTGTTGATAATTCGATTTGATTCATTTATGATCTATAATTTTAATCAAAATAATTATATTAATTTATAAATAATTTAAATCACATTTAAATTAAATAAGATTAAAAATTATTCAAATTAATATTTTTAAATTTTGATTTGAATAATTAATTTGATCGGTTGAATAAAAAATAAAAATATTACTATATAATTAATTTTTTATAACATTATTTTCAAATATATAAAGTAAATAGATAAAAATTTTATACCATGTAATAAAATTACCTTAAAAGAATGAAAAAAAAATCTCAAAATTAAATATAAAAAAATTTCTATAAAATTAGAATTTAAATACATATAAATAAAAATATATAATTAATGTACTTCGATTAGGTTTGATTTAATCAATTTTTCATATATTCAAACAATAATCAAACTAAAAATTTTGGTTTAATTATCTTTTTAAACAATATAAATCATACTAATAATAAAATCATGATTTTTTATTTGAATTAAATTGGTTTAATTCGGTTTGATTGGTTTGGTTAATTTTTATATAACCCTAACCAATATTGATGTATTTATTTTTTAAATAATATTTATACTGAAAAATAATTTAAATTTTTTTAAAATTATATATATATATATATGTATATATTAATTTAGATATTAATATATAAATTATTGATAAATAAATTTTTTATTTCGAATAATTTATACTATTTTTTCTAAAATAAATAACATATATTGTTCCTTAAATATTTTATATTTTTATTCTAATATTAATCCAACATAACTATCATGATGTATAAAATAGATTGATTTTAATTTTTTTAATTTAAATTTATTCGTATAATAAAGTAAATAATAAGGCATATCATTTTATATATATTATAGATTATATATTGAGAAAATAAAACTATGAATAGTTTGAAATATGTATTCAAAATTTTCTAAGTGTCACAATTTTTAATTATATTTATTTAAATTTAGTAGTCAAATAATATTTTAAATAAATTTTTTATACTTTTCAACATCACCTTTTGTTTTTTTTTTTTTTTTTTTGGGAAAAAATTACTTTTTAAATTTGTGGAGAGGATGACATTTCATAATTGAATATTTTTAGAGTTGCGTGTTATAAGAGAATATATGAAAAAAAAATTCTATATGTTTCTACGTCCACTATACAGTAGTGTGAGAATTCAATTTTTCCCATTTATAGAGATTCATTCTTTTATTAGCCAATGATTTTTTTTATTTTTTTTTATTTTTTTTTTATTTTTTTTATCCAGCAGTACTTTTTATTGTATTATGTATTTTTAGTATCTTTCTATGAAGACTTGTAGTTTTTCTTGACTCATGTGACCTTATCAGTGAATATATTGTTGATTGCATTGTTAATTTTGTATAATTTTTTTTTTTATATATATATGTCACGACCTATCTTGAAAGTCGTGACGGTCCTAGGGTACGGGTGATGCATAAGTGACTAATACCGCGTAGAACCCAATAAACTATCTATATGACATGCATCAAACAAATAACATTCCAAAATAAATCTAGAATGCTGAAAAAAATTCGACAGCATATCCTCTAAAATTGGATTATGCCTAAGAAATCAAAACACACCAATAGCACTTCTATAATAATCATTCTCATCTCAAACATCATGATCCCTCTGGATCTCCAATCAATTTCAATATCATTATCCATCTCCAAAATCAATATATTTATATAACATACATTTCAATTATATATAATAACTCAAACAT
>CANXYC010456270.1:0-13177 GCA_948193065.1 Aleurites moluccanus
TCCAAATGAGTCCCTAAAAACCAAAACTCAACCTTACTCATCTCAAAAAGAAAAGAAAAGAAAAGAAAAAAAGGTACCCAAAAGCTTGGTGGTGAGATAAAAGGAAAAACCAGAAAAGAAAAGAAGAAATAGAAAAGTAAAAGTTGTTTCAAAGAAAACAATGGGATTCACCTTTCCAAGATGACTATAATTAATTCAAACAGTAAATGAAGAAGGTAGACAATCAGACGAAATTACTAATCTAATCAGTTAAACGACGTCGTTTTATTGGTGGATTTGACTAAATAAGGGCAAATCAGTAATTATAAACTGGAGGAGGTTATAAAGCAAAAAGACAGATATGGATTTCAATACGGTGTCGTTTTGTAATGGATTTAGGTAAAAAAAAAAAAAGAAGACAAAATGGTAATTGACTAACCCAAAATCAATTTGAAGAACACTGTTCATCTATGTCCGCTTATATATCTTATAATAGATTGGTATCCCTTAGGTATAAATGCATCAATTTTTCTTCTTCCACCTTTCCATGACAATATACAATAGAAAAGAGTAGTACCATGAAAATTCATCCTAAAATTCCATTTTTGTTCTTGACTAGGAGCAAGATTACGAATTCCAAGATCATTATCTGCAGACGCAAAATGAACTCTCAGAACATTTCTTTTTAATCCATTCACTACATGCACATAATACTTTTGAAATGGATATACACCTATTCTCTTTGCTGCTTCATTTTTTCCTATTAATAATACTATGAGAAGGATAAGACATTGATATTGCCTTATTGTTGTTGGCTTCATTTTTTATAAAATTTTAGGTAAGAAATTGATTGTTTGATGATTTATCATAGCCTTGTTGTCTTAATATTAGTATGAACAAGAAACAACTATATCCAAATTCTAGAAAGGAAGTTGATCCATTTTTATTAATTTAAGGTGAGAATATTATTATGTTGGAATATTATTATGTTGGGTATATTAAATAATCCTAACATATGTTCTAATATAAACCCTAATTAAAAATAGACATTTGTAGTGGACTTAATGGGCAAATAGTCCATTAACTGGTTTAACCCTAGTGTAAACCTATATACATGCTAGCTGGGGGGCAACATGCTAGGTATTTCAAATTAGATATTTAGGGTGTAATGTTTCAAGCAATCGCATATTGCTTGACCTAAAATCCTAACATATTATGTATATAACAGGAAACTATAATTACCTACAAATAATATGGGGAGTTATGTATCCGAATTAATCTACACTAACATTTGTTAATTAGTCGAACAAATTAAATTTAAAAAAAAAAAGATTTTAATTTTTGCAAGCAAATCCAACTCTACTTTTAATAATTATTAAATGAATATACTTGTTTTTAACAATTTTTTGAAACGCGGATTAAAATTTCACAATTTTTTTTCATTTTGTGATATTTAAAATCTGTCATTTTTTTTAATATTATTTTTAGTGATATATTGATATATCAAGAAACATCAAAGATATTTATGAAATATATTTATATCAAGCAAATTTCATAAAAAAAATTAGTAAAATGTCGAGTGAAATATAACAATATTTCGAAAAACTTTGAGGAATTTGAAAAAAAAAAAAACAGAAATGCAATTCAAAAATTCTGATTTGAAATTTCACATATTGTTACAAAAAATATCATAAATTGATAAAAAATTATTAAATAATGAAATATACGTTCATCAATGTTGAATGCATGCTCATCAATATAATGAATAACATTAACGTATAAGATTTTGATAACAATTTATTAGTCAGAAACAATATTCATCAATGTTGAATGCATGCTGATCAATATAATGAATAACATTAACGTGTAACTTAGAGTGAAAATGTTGTTTTTAATTAATAAATTGTTATCAAAATCTTCTAGTACGTGGAATAAATGATTTTGAATCATACAAAAATTCAATGTGGTATTAAGAATATAATATTATTATAATTTGGCTAATTTGTTATTATTATAGGCATGAAGAATAATAATTATGTCTATGTTATACTAATTATAAGAAAATATATTAAAAATTCAAATTCACTAAATATAAATTTATCTAATTTATTTCTTATATTATTACATTAAAATTTTAATTTCGTAAGAATTATTTATCACTTTACAACTTTAAGTATTATATAGATAATTTTTTAAGTATTAAAATGTAAAATTAGTTTACTAATATCAAATTAAAATTAAAATCAAAATAAAAATATGTACCAATAGTCTTGCTGAGTTAAAAAGAGATTTTTCAGGTGAAATATCCATAAATAAGAAAAGTGAAATTCTTAATTTTTATTATTATTGTTTTTTGTTTTTCAAGTTTTCTTTTATTTTACTTTAATTGTATTAGTATGACTTTATTACAATTCACAAAAACACACACTTGTGAAGTGACAAATTAACGAAGTTGGCAATTCATAATTTTACATAATATCATGAAGACATTAACTAATTCAAATATGTATAAATGAATGAGCATTTTGTTCAGTAATATTAAAATTTATTTCAAAATTAAAAGGTTTCGAATTAAAATTAAAATTTAATTTCAGGTTTGTAATTTTTATTTTTTTAAAAATTTATAAATAATAAAAAAATTATTTTGTAAAATTTTATAATTAATGAAAAATCTCAATAGGAAAAGTTGATTGAAATGGACAAAAATAGATTTTACGGCTCTCCTTTGGGTAGATTAGACCATCTCATTGATCTTTTTTCGTAAAAAGTAAAGAACTCTTGCAATTTCAATTTATCAATGATTCACTTAGTTGTAAATTATTGATGTTTTTATTTCTTTCTCTAAAATCCTTTATAGAAAAAAATATTAAAAATTAATGCTAAAATCAATCAAATAAACATTAAAATTAACTAAATATGTACCAAAATAAAAAAATATACCAAAAATTAATACCAAAATCAACTAAATATATATAAAAAAATATACTAAAAATTAACACTAAAATCAACCAAATAAACATCAAAATCAACCTAATATATACTAGAAAAATAAAAAGATACACCCAAATCAACTAAATATATACTAAAAATTAACACAAAAATCAATCAAAATATATACCAGAAAAATAAAAAGATATACCAAAAATTAACACCAAAATAAACCAAATATATACCCGAAAAATAAATAAATTTACTAAAATTAACACACTAAAAGATGAAGATTGATGGTAAATATTAAATGGTGATGATGTATGTTGGAATGGTGTTTCTGATATCAGATCTAAATATTTATATTTATGAAATCGAAAATCAACAAATCTTTTTATTGGTGAAAAAAGAATTAAAGAAGAAGGAAGTTAATCAATGGGTCTTTTGATGAGAAAAAAAATTAAATCAAGAGAAATAGAAGATGAACATTGAGAGTAAAGGAAAGGATTAAAAATAGTTCAATAACTAGTATTTTGATTTACATGGAATTTAGATTCTAAAGATGAAAAATTAGAAGAGAGAGATAAAGAAGCCAAATAAAATAAAATAGAAGAATAAAGACTATTATTTTGATATAGTTATGAGCAACATAGGAAATGAGAAAAAAAAACAGTAATTATGAAATAAAAAAAGTAAAATGCCGTATTTTTTTAAAAAATAAAAAATAAAAAATGGGACCGTAAGTATGAAAATAAAACAAAAAAAGTTTGTGTAGAGTGTATTGGATATGCTTGAAACTCGTATAACAATGGTACTGCTACATTCAAAATTTGTTTAGTTAAAAACTATGGATCTATCTCCAGCTCTACACCTCTCACATGATGTGGACCTCACAGTCACGTTTGAATTCTACAAGGGGCTTACATTTTCTGGGAGAGGAATGAAACCTATAACTCATGCCACAAACGAAAATGAAAATCTTGGTACACCTATCAAATGCAATGTAGTCACTACCATAGGCCAATATATTTACTTATGTATGTCCAATACCATCATAGAATCTCTCCCACAGTTTCTTCATATGGTGTTTGTACCCTTTAAAAAGAACAAAACAAAGAATAGATGAGCTTCTTGTCCAAGTAGGATTCAAATTGACTCGTTAAAATCATCACTCTCCCTAGAATATGCTCATTTGTGTACAATGTACATAATTTCAAGGTATACTAATTTGCCAAGGCACCAAACAACAAAGCCTGTATTCTGAGCACTTAACTTCTATAGATTATGAACAATTTGGCAGTTTTGATAGACCACAGGATAATCTAAAAAAACTGTACATACAGTAATGCTACCACAATTTATCACTCTGTAGGTTGACTCGATTCACTAAATTCAAACCCAGAAAGCTGTGCAAGCTCCGACAATTCTTGCTCTCCACTCAAAATCTGCAAAAAATAATAGCTATGTTGAGAACACCCATACTCCTTTTTTGATAGAAGAGAGGAAGAAAACAGCATCTCCAAATGACAACGGCTACTTTTTACAGCAGTTAATACAAAAGGAAATATTTATGAATTATTACACAGAAACATCTAACCTAATAGGGCAAACCATGTTCCCTTGAATATTATGTACTTTCACTTGAATATAATCATATAAAAATGGGCACCATACCTATAACTATCACCCTAGAGACACATAATTCAAGCAATTTAGGGAGGAAAAGGGACAAAAGAAAAAGGAACCTAACTCTTGTAAATTTGTAGTCAAGGAAAAGAAAAGTTCAACACATAACAACCTTCCTTACCTCACCATTAATCACCCACGTTGGAAATCCCTCGATTCTAGCATCTGCACATGCCTTGGCTATTTTAGTTCCCTTCCTATATCCATCAGGAAAGCATTCCACATAGTCCAACACTTTTGAAGCCTCCTTTCCAAACATCTATATTAACCACACAAGACATATAGTGTAAGAAACAACGGTTAGGCCCAATAACAAGACCAAAAGTTTCCCATCCAATGGAAATGGATGCCTTGATACCAAAAGGTTCTCTATATATATTAGTTCTTCAACTCGGGATGGTTCAAAACTATTATTAAATTAACCATACTGATTACTCGTTTCAAGAAACTTAAATGAGTCATTTGGTTAAATTAACCCAATGGTAAAATACAAGTTATTGGGTCTGTTCAAGTACTGACAGTAAGTTTTATGGACAAATAGGTTGACCCATGTTTATAATTCTGTGCAACATAGTAAAAGCAGCAACAGGGCCCAGAAACAAATAGAGCCAATAGTTTTCCATTCTGGGTTTCATTAGTTTTTTATGGATTTCTAATGGCCATAGGCAACCTTATTTGCATCAATCATACTAATTTTTCTCATGTCTTAGCCTTAACCTTCATTTCAGCTTCTGAATAGTTGGGATAGACTACTAAATAAGGTTGAACAGACCACCAGGCTCACATTACAACCTGATTTTTAAACCAGCAATATTTTATTTCAGAACAACTATCATATAAAAACTAATCGTCAACCTGTGGGCTATTGTTTTTATTAAGTTATATTTGAAAAAAGTAAGTATCAAATATTAAATATGTTATAGGAACTAATTAGGAAATTTCTGACATGGCTTAATTAGAGTTAATATGTTAAAATATTAGACATGGCACATGTCAAAGTTTGGCCTAAACAACTCCTAAGACCGGCTTTATATTTATTGATTATGAAGGGTAAAGTACCTGTTTTTGTTCTAAACAATGAGAACACCAAAAAGCCCCATACATTTTTGCTCCTATGGAGTGTAGATGTCTTGCAAGAGAAAGAGCAAAAGGACTTGACGATGTGGTTATCTCAGACGTAAAATATGGTAGGTCAATTTCAGCAAGGCTGTTTATATAGAAACAAATAATGTTAGTTTAAATTCTCCCTCGCAGAAAAGCAAACCATGCATCTTAAGGTATCAATGGAAAATGTGCATAACAGCCAAGTCAAAAGTGAAAAATATAACTATTCCCACTCAGTAACTACGACTAAGTCACAGGGACAAAATGATACATATAGGTGCTCCAGGAATAAAAATATAGAGCTGGAGTTTTTGAAGATGGAAAAGAGAATTACGGAACATGCTCATGAAAGTGATACAAAAATGCCATGATCATTAAACAACTTTTAGTTACCTTGAGGAGACGGGTGGAGAAGTACCATATGTCGTACTCAAAGCAAAAATCACAAGACTTGCTATGCATAACTGCAAACCCAGTACTTTTTGGATTTCTTGCCACCCAAAATCCTATTAGAGGAGAGAAAATTTTCAGTGTTTACGAACCCATTTACAGCATTTCTATCAAGAAATGTATAACAATACCATACCTTTAGAGTGATGAAAAACAAGCTGAATGACAAGAAAGCTGATATAAGGCAGTATGAGCAAGATGCTCCTGAAAATTTTGTGCTAAGAATGTACAAAAAATATCCACTAGCAGCTGCCATGGAAGTAGTGCTCGCAAGTAAAATAAAACGACCATTAGACTCTTCAATTCCGAAAGGTAAGTTCTTTCGAGGTAATTGCAGCCCAAATGCTGCAACTAAACCATATGCGACCATTCCAATGACTGGAAGAGGAACACCTGGCAAATTTCAAAAGGACTATCATTGAAACCTTCTTTAAAACACATTACCTGCAACGTAATTCAGATTGGATTTCCCAGTCAAAGAGAAAAGTTTCTAAAGATTGCTGCTTTTATTGCATAGAACCCATTGAAAAACAACGTCACAGAAGACGAATCATATAACTTAGAAGGAAAAAGTACCAAAAACGACAGCGTAATCACTGTTCAGTATATTGCCGCAGCTGCCGCCACCAATGGGGCAAAAGGCATCAGAATCGGTGAGCTTGAGGTAAGTCAAGTATGCAGTTTCAAAAAAACCTACACCTCCAAGAGAGGCACACCAGTTGTATGTAGAAATGCTCGAAAGAGAGGAGGAAGAAGACGGAGAGGAAGCATACGCCTCCGTTTTGGGTTCTGATTCAGCATCTCCTTGACTGGGCCCCGAGGACATGCACTTCACTCTACAACTCCAACACCGACCCTTCTTGAAGAAAACAATAGAAAACGGGAATAAAATGAAGGAATTGAAATGGCAGAAAACAAGAAATTAAGAAGTGAAATTAAAGGGTTCGTAGAGAGAAAAAACCTTGAATTGGGTTATGGGTTTAACGAAACGAGGAGATGGAGAAGGAAGAGTGGAGGTTGGAGACCGGAACGGCGAAGAAGAGATGTTGACGAAGCTGGCCATTGTTGCCCTCTGTCTCTTATTTTCTTCACCGGAGAAACATGTAGCCAAGGTCTATGTGCGTTTCCAGTTAGTTTTAATTTAGTGGCTGAACCCAAAACTCAAAAAGCCCAAGATCCAACTCAAATCCCTTTTTCAACCAATTTAAAATTAAAATTGTTCGTAATTTTATTCTAAAAAAAATTAATATAGTAATTTATGGAAATTAAACTATTTCCTTAAAAAAATATAGTTATATTAATTGTACAATTTGAAATTTGTTGAAATTATTAATAATTTAATGGTAATTAATCGCAAGTACTCAATTGTTAACAAAAAATTAGTTGTTAGCCTTAATCAACATATAATCATGATTATGTAGTATTATAATTTTTGAACTTTTGAAAAAAATGTAAAGACTTAATCAATAAAGTACATAAACTTTAGATTTTTGACATAAATTCTTTATCTTCAATAAAAAACTGTAAAATACATGAAAGAATATGACGATGAGCACTAAAAGGTAAATTTTCCTTGCTTTTATTTTCTGCCATCAAAATAATCAAAAGACTTTGCATCCAAATCATAACAACTTCTTATTGATACCATATAATTAATATTCATTTAACTACTGCATTTAACTTAAAAGAAAAAGCATTAGAAAACGAACTACAATAATAAATTGCATGAAAAAATTTTAATTATAAAATCCAACAAAAATCAGTTACAATGCCTAAAGATTACTCATGACTCTTTCAATACATTTCAATGTCAGTTGTTGATTGAAGTCTTGAAGAGGAAGGGCAGATGAAAGATAAAGGGAGCAGAATAGAAAATCTCCAATCCCTTTTCTCTTCGTCGGATGATGGACCCCTTAGCTTCAGCCTTTAGTTAATTAGTATATAGATAAGCCTAACTATTAAACTTAAATTATAACCCACATCGAAATAACAATAAGAGGACATGGGAACGAGAAGTCTATAAAACGAAGTTTGCAAGACACTTTAAAGCATACCTTTCTCGGCCTTTTGGCTAAGATCAAGTGTAGTATCTGTTCTTATCAGTTTAATATCTGATACGTGGGCCATTGGCTCACATGATATTAAATTAATTTTTTTAGGGGGAGGGCCCATAACAGTAGCTTGCTACTGGGGTCCTTGAGCGTCGCCTATGCGTTGCACTATAGCATTGGCCTGGCGCACCCCACTAAAGAATCTAAAAGTTTTCGGCTTAGTGTGGTCAAGGGAATTTTGAATCCCTGAGTACTTGTGGCAAGACCCTAGAAATGTTATGAGACTGTTACTGCATATAAAAATCTTATCTGTTGCGGCGTATAAAATTCTTTTGTTCTGTATTGTTGTAGTAGAATTTATTGTATTTTTATTTCATTTATTTTTAAAAATATTTAACATTTTATTATTTTTTATTCATTTTAAATGTTATTTGTAATAATTATAAATATTAATATTGAAAAATATGTAGATCAAATTTATTAAATATAGATGGGTTTGAGTTCATTTTTTATTTTATAAATGTAAGGATATAAATTGATACAAATAAGTTAATACTATTCATTTGAAAATTTTTACCTGACATCTTAAGCGAATTCCTGGAGAAATTTTTGTTCAAATATACATATTAAACAATGACTTATTAGTATATCATCGTCCCATGTTTCAAGATAAATAAAATTCCTTAAAACAATTATTTAACATCAATCACATTTTATTTGTTCTTTGTGGAATTTATAATAGTAATTGCATACTCGATGAGTTTACAAACTTTGTTCAAGTACAAATAGTTGCACGGCATTTTGAATTTTTCTACACAAAAATCTAATTTCAATAGATGCATAAATCATTTTAAGAATTTCTGAAATAAATTTTAAAAAAAGTAGTTATTGAAAGGTTGTAAAAACCTTAGTGATTTCCCCTTTCCTCTTAATAGTAATAATAACTTTGGCAATTGGTTAAATATTTAATTAAAATACAAAATTTGGCATATCCTAAAACCTCCAATTTTTTTTTAAAGCAAATTGTTCCAATATTGCTAGTATACTGAATTATTTACATAGGCTAAGACAAAAATATGAATTATGCTTAATTTTAATGATTTTTAAATTTGCATTAATTGTAAGTGTTTGAAAAATAAAATTTAGTAAAAATTTGTTAACATTTTTATACAATTTACTTAATTTTAAATTTTAGTTTTGTTAAATTCATTACAATTGAAATAAATTTTATCAAATTGATGAGATTTATTAATAAATTACATATCCAAATACAAAGACTAATTGTATTTTACAAAAAAATTATATTTATTTGTTCTCTTGTTAACCCTTTTATCTCACTTAAAATGTGATTTTATTGACATTAGAATTTTATTTCATATATTAAATATGAGAATTTAAGTGAAAAATGATTCATTAATTTAATTAATCTATATTTCTTCTTTTATTTTGAATTTATTAGAATTCATTTATGAATAAAAATAGATTATTAAGTTTTGATTTTAGTTTGAATTTATTATAATTCAAAAAATAGACTGTTACGTTTTGATTTTAGTTTCAAAGGGTGTCATACAAGAATAATGGAGTATAAGATAATAGTAAAATAATCACAGTCGAAACTACTACCAAAGCTTGAAGGCCCCAAACCCACATTGAAACCATATGTATATTAGCCAAGGACAATGCTTTACAAAACAAAAGTTTAGCCAACCACCAATAGCATCTTTGCGCTTGGGGCAATGACGCAGCTAGTGAGGTACTAACCGAGGCGCGTCTATTGCTGGTTGAAAACTATTTCCAAAACCCCTCTTCGGCCTAGGCTCGTCTTAGGCCGTCGAGAATTTCTGGAAAGGCTCCCTTTGGGGTAAAGCCTTACAAATAAGTATCAAGGATTTTTATAGCCCTACAATTCTAATTTCAAGAATTCAAATTTTTATTTTCTAGTAGAAATTGTTTTTAACAGTGAATACATAATTGAAAATTTCCACTGCCTTTTTTTTATATATATTTTTGCATGTTTTGCACTATATTTCACTAATAGTAAAAAATAAAATAAATCAATTTGTTTCCTATATTTATTTTTCGATGTTCACTAATTTATTTTCGATATTCAATTTGGTTTAGAATAATCTATTGACTTAATTAAAAACAAACATTTCATTTATAGTTTAAATAAGAGCGTGCTTTGCACAATTATTGAAATTGCTTTCTTAGTGAAGGAGAAATGGTGTGATGGCTGCTGGAATAATTATATGCTTAATCTTATTTTTAATTTTGAAATAATTATGTTTTCATTAAGAGACAAATTGAACGTTTGTTCTAAAAAATACATAACTGTCAAATAAAATTTGAGAAGTATTATTAATTGCTTTAAAAATAGGGTGCAAGTATTTATACTTTAATTTATTCACTCTTTGGGTTCTATATCTAAATTATTTATAATGATGTAGTTTAATTAATATGATTTTCTAATTTAATTCTAATATTATAATTGTTCTTATGTAAATATTTTTGACCCAAGAGTTTTTTAAGTTTCTTGCTTCCTCAGAGTTCTTTAGATTTCCTGCTTGCTCGCTTAATCTGATTCCCATAAAATTATGCAGATTTTTCTCCTGAAAATTTAAAAAGAAAAACAAAAGCTTGCTTTTAAATTCTTCTTAATTTCTTTGTAATTAGTAAAACTAATTTTATAATATTTGTTAATTGTTCATTTGTAGTCTCAGTATATATGTGTATTATTTATATATTGCAAATTAATTTTTTCATGAAATTTATTGGCTTCAAGAATAAAGGATTGAGCGATTGTTAATTTGTCTTGACATTTATTTTTTTTCTTTGTTCAAAAAGTAATTATATAGAATTAATTAGCTAATTAGTACTTATTCTCTTAAACTTTGTAAATCAACAAAGGCAAATTTTATATCTATATATACATCAAGCAAAACTTACAAAAGAGAAAAAAAAAATCAATTGAGTTACTTCGATAATTTTGATAATAAATATCATATAATATATTGATAGAATTTGAATATCGAATTATATTGTAATGTTTTTAAATTTATTATTCGATTAAAAATTAAATTTTTATATGAAATTTAGTGTGATAATTTAAATGCTATATAATTGATAATGAATTTTCTTTAATTGAAATACCTAATATTTTATGCAACACATGGTAAGCAATTAGTTATTTCTAAATTATTAAACAAAATAGAGCAACATATGTATTAAAATACATGCTTATTAGCTTATGTGTTCTAATCTATCAATTTTACAATTTGTAAGCTAAATTCCAAGAGCAACATTTGTTGTACCACCACAATAATATCCAAAGAAATTTGATTGGATATTTTCATTTAGATTAATTTAAGCCATCAATATCAATTTTTTTAAAATAAAAACCCAAAAAATATTGGAATGTAGCCACAACAACAATAGGTTAGTTTAGCCTTTAAAGAACACATTTCCATGTTTATAAGGAAACCAACACATAATTTAGAAATGTGCATATAAGGATATATTACGCAATGTTATATTATAAATAAAATAGGGGAAAAAAAAATTCTTCCTTATAGGGAATGGTTCGTTCCCTATTTTAATTCTTGGAAGCTTTGATGTGAGGTTGAGGCCAGTTTTTGTCGCTGACGTAAGGGTCCAACCGTCCAAAGCCAAGAGATAAACCTCAATACGAAATCCCACATCGAAAGAAAGAGAATAGAAAAGAACAGAAAATTACTATAAAAGAAAGTTTTGAAGGCCAAATAAATCATACCTTTCTCGGCCTTTTGGCTAAGATCAAGTGTAGTATCTGTTCTTATCAGTTTAATATCTGATACGTGGGTCATTGGTCCACATGATATTAAATTAATTTTTTTAGGGGAAGGGTCCGTTACAGTAGCTTGCTACTGGGGCCCTTGAGCGTCGCCCATGCGTTGCACTACTGCACGGGCCTGGCGCACCCCGCTAAGTCTATTTCCAAGTTTTCTGAAGTTATTTGGTCTCTTGTAAAGCCGTTGGATTATATCTTGTATGCTAAATTGGATGGAACCTATTAAAATATACAGGCAGAAAAAAAAGAATGTGTCAATTTAATTTATGAACTACAAAGAATTTGCATAATTTAATTTAGCAACTTGTTGAAATTATCATCAAGATAAATTTATATAGGTTTTTATTACCTTTTTAAATTTGTTAATTTTCTCCTCTCAATAGTAATAATCTAACCAAATGATTGAATAAATAATCAATAGCGTGATGAAATTCCATCACACAAGGTTTAGAATCGATGTAAATATGTTCAACTTTATATAATTCATTCATCATTAATTTGAAATACAAATTTTTAATAAAATTTCTTTTATAATTTTTTATGAGCAAATAAAGAATCCATATACTATTGTGAAATTTTGTTATTAATGAATAAATGAAATCAAATTTAGTTGTGAAATATAAGAGTATTTATAGATTTACACATAAAGCAAGGCTCCGGGAAAATTTTTATTTCTTGCAGAATAAGGAATGCAAGAATATATTTTTTTTATCTTATAGAATAACGAGCCAAGGATGAAATGAATATTTTACCTTATTCATATATTTTTTTAGGGCAAACTTTGTTTTTAGTCTTTTTATTTTATGTAAAAACATGTACGCTGTGCAGTAAAACAATCAAAGTCAAAATAATTCTTATAAAGGATTGAAAGTCCAATCTCATATTGAAAATAAATAGATATTCGCTAAGGACAATGCTCTATAAAAAAGAAGTCTAGCCAACAATTATAGGCATCTTTGCGCTTGGGGCAATGACGCAGCTAGTGAGGTACTAACTGAGGCGCGTCTATTGCTGGTTAAAAACTATTTCCAAACCCCCTCTTTGGCCTAGGCTTGCCTTAGGCCATAGAGAATATCTGGAAGGGCTCCCATTGGATTAAGGCTCTACAATTCTAAGTTCAAACGATATATATATATATATATATATATATATA
>CANXYC010456274.1:0-19298 GCA_948193065.1 Aleurites moluccanus
CTAGGGCATCAATATCAATATGCACAGTGCCGAAATTATGTACCCACTACCCTGTCAGTGAGGCAGCTCTGTCAAACCATATTTAGGTCAATAGAAGTGGTTAACATGTCAATAGACACCATTATGCAATAATGGTATCATCAATATCAATATGATCAATATCTTTCAAATCAAGTAGAATATGAATCAATGTCATAGCAGAATACAATATATAAGCAAGGATAAAGGTTATGGTAAACAACAAAGGTATTGAACAAAAGTTGGTTCGGTGGCAGAAAACAGTAGGTCAATTAGCATGCCAATGTCGCTGGCGATAATGGCATTCAAATGGTAGACCTATGGAATACAAACCAATAGGCCAATGGCAAATGAACTAGGCATTTCATCGAACATATGGTGGGAATACAATGGGAAGACAATAGGTTAGGTTTAGGTGCAAATTTGGCTTGCCCAATTCAACCAACACAAAATCACATTGGCAAACAAAGTATAGGTATCAAAGAAACACAATTAAACAATGTTAAAATGGGTCAAATTGGCAAGGAAAAACATAGCAAAATCAAACAATTTCCAAAGGGTAACTAAAGTACAATGGTTCGACCAAATGGTGAAATTCACAATTGGTTTCCAATCAACAATTCAATCATTTAGGCATGTTAAATGATGCAATGTAAACTCACCTATGCCTCCATATCACCTTTGCACAAGCCAAATTCACCAATTTTCCCAAATAGCCAATATAGAACACTTTGGTTCTAAATTCAATTCTACATCAAATAAACCATCAATTAGTTGCCTAAACACATCCAATTGACTAAGTCTAACATCAATTAACATAAATGAACTCTAAATCAATAACTCATTTCATACAACTTCAAAATAGCCAACCAATTTAGGGATTTCATCAAATTTGTATCAATTGATGCAATTAACCATCATACCCATTCAATTCAACCTAAATAACATCTAATGAAACCATAATAACCAACAAAACACATTTTTACCTCAATGACACCAAGATGGCTGAATGCTTCAAGATGTTCCTCCTTGAAATCCTTAGCTCTTTTCTACAAAATATTGATGGAAATGGGTAAAGGTAGATGAAAACTCAATTTTTCTATCAAATTTCTATGGATTTGGTGAAGAAATGAAGAAGAAAATGGAGGAAGAAGTGTAACTAGATGGGTCAGCCACCATAAGAAGAAGGAAGAAAGATGATAGAAATGGCTAATGCAAAAGTTAAATAGAAAAATCAATTTGGACAATTACAACTAACTCCTCCAAGTTTCATCCATTACACTTTGGTCCAAAATTTTCTGTAATTTATTATGTCAATTCTGTTAAGATTTAGATATCAGAGTGTGGAGTCAATAGGCTTATTTTAATTTATACTTATTTATAAAAATGATTTTGGAGTCATTCTGTAACCCCTACCGACCACTTTTCACTATTCACCTTAAGTTTCTATTTATTTACCATTATGTCACTGCTTATTTTTTCAGTGTTCCTAAATGATTTTCACTTCTTTCTTTTTACCAAAATTACACATAAATTATGGTCATCTTTTACCCCCAAGTCAACTTTAGAAATTCTTCTGTTGACCAGACTGCTAATTTCTCAACAGTGTTTCCGACACCGCCGCTTTTCGGAAAAGTATCAAGTTTGCTTTCTAACTGTATCTCTAAAATTATTTCCCATCATTTCAAGACTAATGGACCACATACTGAGAATTAATTCATGCATGATAGTTATAACTTTCTAGGGTATTACATTCTACCCCCGACAATTAAATTCGTCCTCGAATTTAAATAAAACATACCTCATTGCTGGAACAGGAAAGGATATCCGCTCCTCATCTCCTGCTCGCTCTTCCAAGTACACTCCTTCATCATCTGGTTCCTCCATAACACTTTTACTATCGGGATCTCCTTAATCTGAAGTTGTCTGACCTATCTATCAATAATCTCTACTGGAATCTCCTTATAAGACAGATCATCATTGAGATCCACATCCTGTACCTCCAATATGTGCAATGGATCAGACACATATTTTCGCAGCATCGATATATGGAATACTGGATGTACATGGATCATACTGGGTGGAAGAGCCAATCTATAGGCCACACTACCAATCCTCTCAAGTATCTCAAATGGGCCTATAAACCTCGGTGATAACTTACCCTTCTTCCCAAATCTCATAACTCCTCTCATCGGTGAGACCTTAAGGAAGATATGATCACCAACTGAAAATTGTACATCCTTCCACTTCGGATAAGCATAACTCTTCTGCCTACTGAAGGCAGTCCTCATCTGCTCTCTGATCATAGGAACCTTTTTTAGAGTCTCTCGAATCAACTCTAGTCCCTCTAGTTGCTTCTCTCCCAGCTCCACCCAACACATTGGAGATCTGCATTTCCTACCATATAGTGCTTCAAATGGAGCCATACCAATAGAAAAGTGAAAACTGTTGTTGTAGGATAATTATATCAATTGCAGATAACAATCCCAATTATCCTTGAAATCCAGAACACATAATCTGAGCATATCCTCCAAAGTCTAGATCGTCCTCTCCGACTGCCCATCAGTCTGCCGATGGAAAGCAGTACTGAACCGTAACTGGGTACCCATAGCCTCCTGAAACTTCTGCCAAAACCGTGATGTGAACTGTGTACCCTTGTCTGATATAATCACCAAAGGAACTCCATGAAGCCGCACAATCTTATCCACATACAACTGTGCGTACTGAGCTGCCATATAGTTGGTCTTAACCTTCAGAAAATGAGCAGACTTCATTAGACGGTCAACTATCACCCATATAGAATTATATCCCCTCGAAGTCCTTAGAAGACAAACTATAAAATCCATAGTCACCTGTTCCCAATTCCACTCTGGCAACTCTATCTCTTGAAGTAGCCCTGATGGCTTCTGATGCTCAAACTTAACCTGCTGATAGGCTAAGCATGCATTTAGACACAAACTGAGCTACGTCTCTCTTCATCCCTGGCCACCAATAAATATCCCTCAGATTATGGTACATCTTTGTAATCCCTGGACGTACACTGTATGCAAAATAGTGAGCCTCTCTCATAATCCGATCCTGTAGCCCATCAAAGTCTGGTACACAAATACGCTTCCCATATCTCAATACCTCATCCTTTACTGTGAACTCTGTCATCCTCCCATTCTGTACCTCTCCCTTAAGCTTCAGTAGATTAGGATCTCTGTCTTGAGCCACTTTAATATCATCTATCAACAGTGACTTCGCCCAAAATTGGGCTATCAGAGCCTGGTTCCAATCCTGGGAACCCAAATATAACTCCACTCCCAAATCTACTAACTCCCTCATCTCTCGAATTAGTGGCCTCCAGCCAATCACAATATGAGCTAGACTACCTATCGATTTCCTGCTCAAAGCATCAGCCACTACATTGGCCTTCCCTGGGTGGTAAAGGATCTCGCAGTTAAATCTTTAAGAAGCTCTACCTATGTGCGCTACCTCATATTCAAATCCTTCTGTTGAAATATATACTATAAACTCTTATGATCAGTATATATCTCACATTTAGATCCATATAAGTAATGTCTCCAAATCTTTAAGGCAAATATAACCGCTGCCATCTCTAGATCATGAGTTGGATAATTTGCTTTATGCTTTTTTAACTGACGAGAAGCATAAGTAATTATCCTACCCATCTGCATCAGCATACAGAATCAATATCAGATGTCAATAGGAATAACAATGGTCATATCCAGTCAAGGAATCATATGGTAAGACAGATAGAGGGCTATGAAACACGTAGACTATGTGTAATCACACAGTCGATCACATATCACATAAGAATAAGACTGATCAGGTCCTATGGCCGGGACCAATAACCCTTCCCAACTAGGGCATCAATATCAATGTGCACATTACCGACAATATGTACCCACTACCTTATCGGTGAGGCAGCTATGTCAAACCACATTTAGGTCAATAGAAGTGGATAACATGTCAATAGACACCATTATGCAATAATGGTATCATCAATATCAATATGATCAATATCTTTCAAATCAAGTAGCATATGAATCAATGGCATAGCAAAATACAATATATAAGCAAGGATAAAGGTTATGGTAAACAACAAAGGTATCGAACAAAAGTTGGTTCGATGGCGAAAAATGGTAGGTCAATTGGCATGCCAATGTCGCTGGCGACAATGACATTTAAATGGTAGGCCTATAGAATACAAACCAATAGGCCAATGGCAAATGAACTAGGCATTTCATCAAACATGTGGTGGGCATACAATGGCAAGCCAATAGGTTAGGTTTAGGTGCAAATTTGCTTGCCCAATTCAACCAACACAAAGTCACATTGGCAAACAAAGTATAGGTATCAAAGAAAAATAATTAAACAATGTTAAAATGGATCAAATTGGCAAGGAAAAACATAGCAAAATCAAACAATTTCCAAAGGGTAACTAAGGTACAATGGTTCGGCCAAATGGTGAAATTCATAATTGGTTTCCAATCAACAATTCAATCAATTAGGCATGTTAAATGATTCAATGTAAACTCACCTAAGCCTCCAAATCACCTTTGCACAAGCCAAATTCACCAATTTTCCCAAATAGCCAATATAGAACACTTTGGTTCTAAATTCAATTCTATATCAAATAAACCATCAATTAGTTGCCTAAACACATCCAATTGACTAATTCTAACATCAATTAACATAAATGAACTCTAAATCAATAACTCATTTCATACAACTTCAAAATAGCGAACCAATTTAGGGATTTCATCAAATTTGCATAAATTGATGCAATTAACCATCATACCAATTCAATTCAACCTAAATAACATCTAATGAAACCATAATAACCAACAAAACACATTCTTACCTCAATGACACCAGGATGGCTGAATGCTTCAAGATGTTCCTCCTTGAAATCCTTAGCTCCTTTTTACAAAATATTGATGGAAATGGGTAAAGCTAGATGAGAACTCAATTTTTCTATCAAATTTCTATGGATTTGGTGAAGAAATGAAGAAGAAAATAGAGGAAGAAGTGTAACTAGGTGGTTCGTCCACCATAAGAAGAAGGAAGAAAGATGATAGAAATGGCTGAGGCAAAAGTTAAATAGAAAAATCAATTTGGACAATTACAACTAACTCCTCTAAGTTTCATCCATTACACTTTAGTCCAAAATATTCTGTAATTTATTCTGTCAATTCTATTAAGATTTAGATATCAGAGTGGAGAGTCAATAGGCTTATTTTAATTTATACTTATTTATAAAAATGATTTTGGAGTCATTATATAACCCCGATCGACTACTTTTCACTATTCACCTTAAATTTTCATTTATTTACCATTATGCTACTACTTACTTTTTCAGTGTTCCTAAATGATTTTCATTTCTTTCTTTTTACCACAATTACACATAAATTATGGTCATCTTTTACCCCCCAAGTCAACTTCAGAAATTATTCTGTTGACCGGACTGCTAATTTCTCAGCAGTGTTCCCGACACCACCGCTTTCCGGAAAAGTATCAAGTTCGCTTTCTAACTGTGTCTCTAAAATTATTTCCCATCATTTCAAGACTAATGGACCACATACTGAAAATTAATTCATGCATGATAGTTATAACTTTCTAAGGTATTACAGTATCAATAAACATAAGACTGATCAGGTCTTATGGCTAAGACTGTTAACCCTTCCTAGCTAGGGTATCATTATATAATGTGCACATTGCCGATAGTATGTACCCACTACCCTGGTGGTGAGGAAGCTCTGTCAAATCTCATCGAAGTCAATAAAAGTATGGAACAGATCAATAGATATCAATATACAATATCAATCTCATCAAGTATCAATATATAATATCAATCTCATCAAGTAGCAGTAACTCATGGATAATCAAACGAGACTGCGATTTAACAATATATAAGCAATAAATGAATCAATAGACAGTAGTAATATGATTAGCAATTAACAATAGGATGGATCAAAAGTTGGACAAAACAAGTCAAGAAGTTGGCTCAATTGGTATGCCAATGTCACTGGTGACGATGACATTTAAATGGTAGGCCTATGGATTTTGAACTAGACATTTCATCGAACACTTAGTATGCAACAATGGATGTACATTTTGGCAAGGTTTTGGTGTAACATTGAAATTGCCCCAATATCAATCAACAAACACACTATGTAGGCTATTTAATAGGCCTTTGGTTTCCATCAATAAACAACATATAAAGGATTAAAATGGCATGGAAAACCAAAGGAAAAACAATAACAATTCAAGGCAAAAATGGGCTAGATAGGTTCGGCCAACATGGCCATTTTGAAGAAAGTTTCCAATCAACATTTAATACATAAGATATGATATTTGATACATATTAAACTCACCTAGCACTTCAAATCACTTGAATTGCACACTTTCCACCAAAGTCTTGAAAGTAGGCAAAAATGGCTACTTTTCAATTCCTTGATTTCTACATCAAACCAATCACATATAATCCATCTATTAGCCATCAATTCACATAATCTAACCTCATTTAATATCAACTAACATTAATTCAAAGATTCATCTCTTACAACTTCAACTTAGGGTTTCTAAATTAGGGAAAATCTATCAAATGCATCAATTGATGCAATTAAACACATTACTCATTCTATTTAACATCTAAAACATATAAATCAACTATCAAACCAAGAAAATCAATTCTTTACCTTGGTATGAATTGTGGGCCGAAAATCATAAGCCAACTAATCTTGAAATTCTTTAATTTTTTGTAATACCCTAGAAAGTTCTAACATATATGCAGGATTTAGTTCTCAGTATATGGTTCATAAGTCTTGAAATGATGGGAAATAATTTTAGAGACACAGTTAGAAAGCGAACTGGTTACTTTTTTAGAAAGCGGTGGTGTCGGGAACACTACTGAGAAATTAGCAGTCCGGTCAATAGAAGAATTTCTAAAGTTGATCTGAGGGTAAAAGATCACGATAAAGCATGTGTAATTTTGGTAAAAATAAAGAAGTGAAAATCATTTAGGAATACTAAAAAAGTAACCAATCGCAAAATTATAAATAAATAGAACTTTAAGGTGAATAGTGGAAATTGGTCCATCGGAGTTACAGAATGACTTTGAAATCATTTTTATAAATAAGTATAAATTAAAATAAGCTTATTGATTCCCCACTTTGAAATCCAAATCCTGACAGAATAAATTACAGAAGAATTTTGGGTCAAAGTGTAACTTATGAAAGTTTGAGGATTAAGTTGTAATTTTCCAATTGATTTTTGTATAAAAGAATGACTTAGACAAAATTTCCATCATCTTCTTATTTGCTTCAAGGTGGCCAAACCTCCCTCCACCATTTCCTTCCCTATTTCTTCATCATTCTTCACCAAATCTCTTAAGTAAAACATAAAAAAATTAAGTCTAAACCTAGTTCTATCATCACACACCATTAATTTGCTTGGAGAGTGGAAGAAAACTAAGGAATGTTGGCCTAAAGATTTTAGTTCATCACCATCTCAAGGCAAAGAGTTAGTTAGTTTGAATTTGTTGTTCATTTAGATGAGTTTGATGATGAATTAGATGGGTTTTATGGTTAATTGCATCAATTGATGCAAATTGATAGAAATTCCTAATTTTCCCTAACCTAATGGAAGTTCTATGTCTTAGCTATGCCAATTGGTATTAGTTATGTTAATTAATGCTAGAATATGTCAATTGGAGGTTATTAGGTAACTAATTGATGAATGGTTTGATGTAGAATTCAAGTTTTGGCAAGGTTGTGCCTATTGGCTCCATTGGTGGTTTGTGGTGGAATTCAATTTTCCAAATCCATTTGAAAGCTTAGGTGAGTCTTATATGCATCCTTTAACATGTCTATTCTGTTGAAATTGAAATTTGAAACCTTGTATGAAAGTGCTACTTTGGCCGAACCATTATCACTATTCACATGCCTTATATTTTGCTTTATTTTGCCTTGATTTTCATAGCCAATTTGATCTAATTTGATATTGTTTAATCTTGTTTCTTTGATACCTATTGTATAATTGCAAATGTGACTTGTTGTTAGTTGAATTGGGCAAGTCAAATTTGCACCTAAACCTAACCTATTGTCTTGTCATTGTATACCCACCAAGTGTTTGATAAAATGCCTAATTCATTTTGTCTTTGGCCTATTATTTGTATTCCATAGGCCTACCATTTGAATGCCATTATCGCTAGTGATATTGGTATGCCAATTGGCCTACCGTTTTCCTTTGCCGAGCCAACTTTTGTTCCATGTCTTTATTGATTACCAAACCACTTACCATTATTTGTATGTCACCTATTACAATGCCATGCATCCTATTAATAATTGATTGATTGATATTGAGCTTATTGATATGGAGGATGCCATTGTTGCATAATCGTATCCATTGATATGTCGTTTCCTTATATTGATCCTAATGTGGCTTGACAAAGCTACCAACTCGACAAGGTAGTGGGAAAATACTATCGACGATGTGCACATTGTATTATTAGTTCCCTAGCTATGAGGGGTTATGGTCCTGGCCATAAGACCTGATCAATCTTATACTCATTGATATTGATATGCTACTGGAGACTGTATGTTCGCATATAGTCCATACTGATTCTACTGGAGATTGTATGATTTCATACAGTCCATCCCTTTATCTGTCTTTCCATATGATACCGAGCTTATACTTTGTTCTTTGGCTATACTATGACCTATTACTGATTCTATATAATGTTATCTGACCTATTGGTACCATTGCTCCATTATTACCTACTGTTTATTTGTTGATGCATATAGATTCACTGAGTATCTTATGTACTCACCTTTTCATTGTTTTCCCATTTCAGGAGAGGAGTAGATTGCAGAATCCTGTCTTCTATTATCCGATGATTTCTGCTAGCAGTTCTGATATATATATTATGATTTTGTATTATTATTATTTTGATGTTCATAATCTAGCTGCTCCATGGGGTATGTATGGGTTAGCTAGGAAATGAACATGTATATATGTTATGATGATATTATAAGTTATATGATGTATTGATTATCACAGCCAATTGTAGTAAATTACATAATGAATTGCAGAATAACATAATGGATGGTAACTAACTAAAATGGATAATACATTGTGGTTTATAGATTGTGCATGTGATACTGGGTTCTACAGGTGCCGGTCGCTATTGGCATCTCTCATGCCCTAGGACCATCACGATCCGAAAACGGGTTATGATAGAGGTCGTATCAGAGCCTCTAGGTTACAGACTATGGATTTTAGGTTACAGATGAATAGTACCCAAATTACAAAGGAATAGTGACTAAGTACAGAATGTGGTAGAATTAAGTATACCATGGAGCATAGGATTTCCTTTGATGTCTTTTGCTGTTATCGTCTATTATATGTTATTATTCTGCATTTCTGTCATTTTTTGAGTATGTTTTCATTTTTCCTGATAGATTACAGAGATGTCTGATGATAGGGACAAAGATACCCGTGAGGCAGAGGTTGCCTCTAATGAGTCATTGGTGAGGGAGATTGCAATTTCAGAGGGTCCGTCTAAATCTCGATGGACTTCAGAGGATACAGAGAGGGGCGATGACCCCTGAAGAGTGGAGATGACAAGGGGATTGATGGAGTTATGGAGAGAGATGGTTGATTTGAGGCGGGAGTATCAGCATGTACCTCCACCACCAGCCCCAGCAGTAGTGCCTCCACCTGTAGTACCAGAGGCAGTTCCAGTGGCACCGGCTCCTGTGTAGCTAGTAGGGGTTCAGAGGGAGCCTGTTGTACATAGAGGCCGTAGAGTGATTGAGAAGGGTGGTGTATCGATGTTTAGCTTCCTGAAGCTAAACCTGCCTGAGTTTAGGGGAGACAGAGGCAGTGACCTTGTGGATTTCTTGGAGGAGGTAGAGAAGGTAGTGAGGAGGATACCATGTTCTGAGTTGAGAGCAGTTGAGCTGGTTGGGCTATTACTGAAGGGTAAGGCATGGACCTGGTTTTCCAGGAGGATGGAGCCTAGTCTTTATGGTGAGCATCCACCCTCATGGGCTGAGTTTCGACAAGGGCTTATAGATGAGTTTCATTACTAAGGGGGTGAAGACCCGTAATCTGATTAGATTTGAGCAGTTAGAGTAGGGGGACCGATCTGTTGAGGACTACGCAAAGGAGTTTATCAGGTTGAGTAGATATACTACTCATATTGTTCCTACAGAGGCTGATTTAATTAGTAGGTTTCAGAGGGGTCTTCATGCTGCATTACATAATGCTTTATTGGCTACTGAGTTTACTTCTCTGATGACAGTGATTGATAAGGCCACAAAGATGGAAGAGAAGTATAAGACAGAGAGGGCTAAGAGGGACCAAAAGAGGAAAGGGGGTCCAGGATCTCAGGTTAGGAGGGGGGAGCAGCTCCCATCCTAGAAAGGCAGAGCCAGTGCCACGATTTGATCAGAGATCATCAGCTAGTAGTCAAAGGATGAGGATTCAGACTAGGGGACCGCCAGTGGTTCAGTCAGCACCTGCCTACTCTTAGGATTTTTTGAGACCAGCTGTATAGACGCCCAACTTTCCTAGCAAATGAAATTCTTTAGTGTATGTATCATTCGCTCTGATTGTCCATCTGTCTATGGATGGAACGCTGTACTAAACCATAGCTGTGTACCCATAGCTTTTTGGAACTTTTACCAAAATCGAGAAGTAAACTGTGTCCTTCTATTCGATATTATCATTAAAGGCACTCCATGAAGCCTTACAATCTTATCAACATATAGCTGTGTATATTGAGTTGTAAAATAATTGGTCTTAACCTCGAAGAAATGAGTAAACTTTGTCAATCTATCTATAATAACCCATATGGAATCATATCCTCAAGAAGTCCTCAGAAGACCAACCACAAAATCCATAGTGACTTGTTCCTATTTTCACTTTGGTAACTGTATCTCCTGTAGCAAACCCGATGGTCTCTGGTGTTCAAACTTAACCTGCTAATATGCAAAGCATGTGGACACAAACTTAGCCACATCCTTCATAAAATTAGGCCACCAATAAACATCCTTTAAATCATAATACATCTTGGTAATTATAGGATGTACACTATATGAAGAATAATAGGTCTCTCTTAAAATCTGTTCCCGAAGTCCATTATCATCAACACACATAACCGTTTACCACATTTCAAAATACCATCCTCATCTGTGAAGTCTGATACTTTATCCTTTTGAACATCTTCCTTTAACTTCATAAGATATGGATCCTGATCTTGTGTCACTTTAATATCATCAATTAATAATGGCTTAACCCGGAATTGGGCTATCAGAGCTCGGTTACGATCCAGGGATCCCAACTCCAACTCTATACCCATATCAATTAGCTCATTCATTTCACAAATCAAAGATCTTTTGGAAATTGTGATATGAGCTAAACTGCCCATAGATTTCAGACTAAATGCATCCGTTACTACATTAACTTTACCCAGATGGTAAAGGATTTCACGGACATAATCCTTTAACAGTTCAACCCATCTTAGTTGCCAAAGTTTCAGATCCTTCTGTTGCAGAATATACTGTAAACTATTATAATCTGTATGAATTTCACATTTAGCACTATACATATAGTGTCTCCAAAACATGTGTCGGATTATTCATCTCATGCTTTTTTAACTGCCAAGAAGCATATGCAATCACTCTTCTATTTTGCATTAGAACACATCCCAATCCAATTCTGGAAGCATCACAGTAAACTGTGAATTTATCATCCTCTAATGGAAATACTAACACTGGACCACTCATGAGATAAGACTTCAATGTCAGGAAACTATGCTCTCACATTCATATGTCCATTGATACTACTATTGTTACCTGGTTAACTTAATCAATCGGAGTAGTAATTTTAGAAAAGTTTTTTATAAATCATCTGTAATAACCGTATGACCAAGGAAACACACTTCCGTTAGCCAAAATTGGCATTTAGAAAACTTGGTATACATTTGATGCTCTCGAAGTATCTGCAGTACAGTCCTCAAGTGCTCTACATGCTCCTCTTCACCCTTAGAATAAATAAGAATGTTATCTATGAACATTATGACAAACTTACTCAACAATTCCTGCAATTGTACCTTTGGCTCTTTCAACTCGGTAGGTGCCATTCTATATGGAAGAATGGATATAGGATTGGTGCCTGGATACATCTCAATCTCAAACTCTATTTCCCTGTTAAGGGGTATCCCTAACAACTCCTCAGTAATGACATCAGGGAACTCTCAGATCATAGGTATCCAATCAATCCCTATTGAAGTCCTTTGCACATCCACTAGGTATAGTTATCTCTAAGGGCACACTCAATAATTGTCTCTCTCTATTTAACTATGGTGCAAACTGTGGTGAAACAAAATAATATGTGGCATCGAAGTTAAACAATGCATATGTTATATCATTATGTATTAAAATCATACCTGTAATGGTATTATTAGATTTCTGTGCCTCCTGAGTGTTAATAGTAAAAACTCTTCCTTAGCCTCTACCTGCTGGGGCCTGACTACTGCTAGGACCTTGTCCTTTACCATTACCCCTACCAAGAGCTTCTCTAGTCATATTCTGACTCATCTGCACTGTAGGCTGAGATACTATAACAGACGGCTGCTGATCACCCCATAAAGGACATCTGTTAATGAAGTGACCATGTTGCCTACATTTCAGGCAAGCACCTGACTGTCTACGACACTCCTCTTCATGCCTTCTGCCACAAAATTCACAAATGGGCATGCTAGGCATCTGAGTAATAGGTCTAAAAGATCCCTGTGAATAAGTAGATATTGACTATATTAGAGGCCCTCTACTCGGAGTCCTCCTCCTTTGGCTACTTGATGGAGGTCTCTGATCAAATTTAGGCACATGTTCTATCTGTCTAGGTTGGGAGCTGGCTTTACCTCTTCTGCTCTATGAACCAGGTCCTCCTTTTCTTTTCTGATCTCTTTTACCTCTCACTGACTTATACTTTTCCTCCATTTGATTAGCTTTATCAATCATAGTAGTCAGAGATGTAAACTCTGTAGCAATCAGGGCATTGTGAAGTGAGGCATGTAATCCTCTCCTGAATATGATAATCAAGTCTACCTCAGTAGGAGCAATATGTGTAGCATATCTTCTCAATCTAAGAAATTCCTCAACATACTCTTCAACAGATCTGTTACCCTGCTCCAGTTGTTCAAACTGAATCAAGTTTCTTGTCTTTACTCATTCGGTCAAGAACTCATCAGTCAATCCCTGTGGAAACTCTGCCCAGGTGGGAGGATGATCACCATAAAATCTGGGCTTCATACGTCTGGAAAACCATGTCCAAGCTTTCCCTTTTAGAAATAATCCAACTAACTCAACTGCTCTAGCATCAGAGCAAGGTAGTCTCCTAACCACCTTTTCAATCTGTTATAGAAAATCAATTGGCTCATCGCCTCAGTCACCTTTGAACTATGGCATATTTAACTTTAGAAAATTGAACATAGTGACTCCGCCCTCATCAATAACTCGACGGGCTCCCTGTACAGCAAGCTCGCCAGGAAACACTTCTGGCTATACTGGAGCTGATGCAACCAGAGGTGGCATTACTGGTACTGCTGGAGGTGGCGGCATATTCTGTCATTCCCTCCTCAATTTTGCTAATTCATGTCTCAATTCCATCATTCCTTGCTACATTTCCATTCTCCAGGGGTCATCACTTTCCCTAGTTTCTTCTGTCATTCATTGAGATCTGGAACGTTCCTTTGTCATTTCTTTAACAAGAGACTCATTAGAGGCTACTTCGGCCTCTCTAGTATTTTCTTTGTCTCTGTCGTCAGACATCTCTGTCACTATAGACAACATAAAATAGGAACAAACTCATTACGATATGTTAACACATAATACTTATACAAATTTGACGAATAATTCAATAGACAACACATGAATTCCTATGCTTAATGGTTTACTTAACTCTACCCATACTGTACTTAGTTACTATTCATTTGTAACCTATGCTCTGATACCACCTTTGTCACGTCCCGATTTTGGAACATAACGATCCTAGGATGCAGGAGTTGCTAGAGGCGACTGACACTCATAGAACCCAGTATCACATCTATATAATCATATACTATACATACCAATCTATAGCCATATAACCACATAAGCACTATTCATTTTGTTACTCTGTCATTCATTCTGTAACTTTCTGTAAAGACCATCATCATAAACACATTTACATATGTACTCCAAAATATGTCATACACATATATACAATCTGTCTATATCATTATATAATACCTATAGAGCAGTTAATACACATACATAAAGATACAATGTTTAAATTAATTACACGGTCTTTATAATATTACAGAATTCCTCAGAAGATAAAAGTCAGGAATCTGCCTCTACTCTGCACTTAGAAAGGGGAAACAAATGAAGGGGTGAGTATAAAAATACTCAATGAATCTAATATGTATCGACCATAAGAAATAGTTGGAATATTAATAATAATAGGTAGATATTCAATGAATAATAATATGCTCGTCAATATCAGAATAAAGAATCATAATATAGTCTATGACTGTAGAAACTATAATCAGGTCAATGAAACTGTAATCAAGTCAATGGAAAATATATCACATGGATAAGATAGATAAGACAGATAAAGGACCATGAAACTCATATCACATGTATCCATCATGTGTCAATAAACATAAGACTGATAAGGTCTTATGGCTAAGACTATTAACCCTTCCCAGCTAGGGTATCATTATACAATGTGCACATTGCCGACAATATGTACCCACTACCCTGTCGGTGAGGCAACTCTGTCAAATCTCATCGGAATCAATAAGAACATGGAACAAATTAATAGATATCAATATACAATACTAATCTCATCAAGTAGTAGTAACTCGTGAATAATCAAACGAGACTGTGATTTAATAATAGATAAGCAATAAATGAATCAATAGACAGTAGTAATATGATTAGCAATTTACAATGGGATGGATCAAAAGTTGGACAAAACAAGTCAAGAAGTTGGATCAATTGGCAAGCCAATGTCGCTGGCGACGATGACATTCAAATGGTAGGCCTATGGATTTTGAACTAGGCATTTCATCAAACACTTGGTGTGCAACAATGGATAGAAATTTTGGCAAGGTTTTGGTGTTACAATGAAATTGCCCCAATATCAATCAACAAATACACAATGTGGTCTATTCAATAGGCATTTGGTTTCCATCAATAAACAACATATAAAGGATCAAAATGCAATGGAAAACCAAAGGAAAACCAAGAACAATTCAAGGCAAAAGTGGGCTAGATAGGTTCGGCCAACATGGCCATTTTGAAGCAAGTTTCCCATCAACATTTTAACACATAAGGCATGATATTTGATGTATATTAAACTCACCTAGCACTTCAAATCACTTGAATTGCACACTTTGCCACCAAAGTCTTCAAAGTAGGAAAAAATGACAACTTTCCAATTCCTTGCTTTCTACATCAAACCAATCACATATAATCCATATATTAGCCATTAATTAATACAATCTAACCTCATTTAACATTAAGTAACACTAATTCAAAGATTCATCTCTTACAACTTCAACTTAGGGTTTCCAAATTAGGGAAAATTTATCAAATGCATCAATTGATGCAATTAAACACATTACCCATTCTATTTAACTTCTAAAACGTATAAATCAACTATCAAATCAAGAAAATCAATTATTTACCTTGGTATGAAGTGTGGCCCAAAATCATAAGCCAACCAATCTTGAAATTTTTTTATTTTTCAAGCAAACCAAGGTCAGAAATCAAAGGATTAAAGATTTAATCAAGGTTTTCTTTAAGAAATAACTTAAAAATGGAGGAAGAAATTGAGAAGAAGAATTCGACCAAGCTTGATTGAAGAAGAGAAAATGGCCAAAAATTTCTTAATGCATGCTTATATAGTAAGTTAAAATAGCAAATTATAAATAGGCCCTTAACCTTTCTAATAATCATACTTTTACCCCATTTCCTTTTATAATTTATTCTGGCAATTCTGTTGAGAATTGAATTTCAAAGTGGGAATTCAAATAGCTTATTTTCTTTTGTACTTTATTATAAAAATACTTTCAAATCCATTCTGAAACTCAGACAGTTGATTTTCCACTATACCCCTAAAGTTCACCTTATTTATGATTTTGCCATTACTTACTTTTTCAGTGTTCCTAAACAATTTTCATGTAACACCAAGTCATAACCAAGCCTAGAATAGATAAACACCTTTGGAAAATTTATGTTAATTTATTAGAAATTATTTTGATGTACTTACATGTGTATTTGATTGTTAATTGATTGTTTGGATAAAATAAAATAATAATAATAAAATAAATAAAATAAAATAAAATAGCCAAATTAGGTTACAAAAATGATAGGACCTAATTGCAAAAGGAAATAAAATTTAGGGATTTAGTTGATATTTTAAAAGGACTCAATTAAAGCAAAAGTGCAAGAGTAGGGAGTGAATGACACTTTCACTCATCATGATTCAATGAAACAAGGTATTGGTGCATTCTAATCCAAGGGATGCATGTGTAGGTTGCAAAGTGTACTTTATGAGATTGCATGCATTGGATTGTGTGGAAAAAGTCCACTAACTATTAAAAAACTCAAACAAAATCTGCATATTGCTTCTTCTCCCTTAAAAACAGTGACCAACAAAGAAAAAGAAGAAAAATTCTTCTTCTTGCTTCGGCCATGGAAGGAAGTCAGGAAATGGTGCTAGATTTTAAATGCTAAAGTGAGATTCATCATTAACTAACTTCCATTTCTTAGAGTAAAGCTCAAATTTTGTTTTGGTTCGAAGATTGGAGGAGTAGGGTTTTGACCATTCTTGGAAATTTAAGGTAGGACGAAAAATTCTGGTTGGTTAATGATTTATTTACATTTAAATGTTGAGTTTAATGATTAAATTGAAGGATTAAACATCTAATAGGTAGAATTCCATAATGGTCGAATGGATTGGGTGAAAAATTTGGGGGAAATATGATTTCAATGGAGCAATTGACTTTATAAATGTTGTTAAATGGATTCAATTGATGTTAATTGAATGTTTAAATTGAGGTTGTATATCAATTTTGGTAAGGGCATTGTAGCCGAATGGGATTAGTCTTAGGAGTGAGGAAATTTCGTGTGTATTGTTGTAATTGAATGTTTAAATCTTTAATTGACATGGTAAATTGAAATTTAAACCCTTGAATTGAAAGATATCATGAAAGGGAAGAAAACCCCCCTTTTGGCCGAATGCCCTAGGTTGGGGGAAGCATGAAATTAACTTGATTTTGGTAAAATTGATTGTTTAGATGTGTAATTGGTAGCTTAAATTGCTCAATTGTAATTATAATTGGGAGAATTAATATTGGATTGCGAAAACCCCCTTAAACCGAGCCTAATTAGGGCAAAAATGAGAAACTTGATTTGATTGTGTGTAATTAAGCTTGGAATTGTTAAATTGATGTGTTTAATTGTTGAATTGAAAAAATTAAGCTTAGATGGCATGACCCTTTGTAGACCTAAATGCTTTTGAACTAGGGTTAGGGTTTATAAGGTAAACTATGTGTATAATTTGATAATTATGTGTAATATGTTTAATTGATAGATATTTGAAGCACATAGGAAGTAATTAGTATGCTTGATTTGAGTTTGAGATGAGTTTAGGCCTTTATGACCTATAAAGTTCAACATACATTGGCATGAAACCTAGGCTTGAACGTAAGCCCAAACTTGCTTTAATATATTAATATATATGTGAATTAATGTATTGTATAAAGAATATGAGATTTAAATATTTATGGCCCAAGTTAGGCTTTGGCCAAATGGCCTATGTGTGCTAGAAAGGGTGAATTTGTCATTTGAAAGGAAATATGACCATTGATTATGGGTATATGTTTATTTGATGTGTATTGTGTGTATATGTGATTATTTGAATCCTTATGAAGAGAATATATATATATAAGCGAGCTTCTCGAGGAAGGGACCAGTCGGGCAGTCGCCGCGACAGTTAGGGGCTCGTCGGGCTAGTTAAGTTTTGGAAGTAAGTTTTTATATACAATCATTGCATTTAAGCATTATATGGTATATCATATGCATTTGAAATGATTTGATTCATAAAAACCCTAATTTCATTTGAAATGTCCAATTGGCACCAAAAATGACTCTCCGAACTGACCTTAACTGTTCCAAACTTTCGTCTAATATAATTTGAAACCTAGAAAGTATTTTAACTTGATACCTAGACCAATCCTTTCCCCTATCACTAAGCTTCAAATTGATACCAAATAGTCCAATTAAATATATTCATAATATAGAGAACCATAAACTCTTCAAAAATCCTAAAACGGACCCGTAATTTGACATGCCATTTGCGTTAGCGAAACTAGGCCCCGGCGGGCCTGTTTCTTAATTTTGGCTAGCATGCGTATATGATAGTTGTAACCTGAAAATGAGTAGTTATATGTGAAATTGAGACATATTTGTGAACCTATACCTATTATATGAGACTTTTACATATGATATCATAACAGGGCTACTACGACAGTGTAGCGGGATTTACTGTCGACCGTGTGCACATTGGTTTCTTATTTGACCCTTACTAAGGATGAGAGTTATATTCTCTAGTTGTAAGAGCCAATCACTCTTATGTAATTACTTGTTATGTGCCATTGCGCCATATATATAATTGTTAGCACGATTGTGCATATTTGACATATTTGGCCCAATTTACCTGTTGTATCATATGTGATGTGGCTCATACTACATGTTATCATCGTTCACCATATTTTGAAAATTTCATATGCTACTCCTATAGTTTACTACTTAGCATCACATGATTCAATACTATTTGTTATATTTCCCTGCTATTATTGCTCCTAACCATTTCAGGTTCCGGTTCAGATTTAATGGTATAAAAAATTTCATGCATTTTTGTATATAACTACTTACTGAGTATTTTATACTTACCCTCACAGTTTTAAATCTTTTCAGGTGTCGGCGAGGTCCGAGTTCCACAGGCTACTCTTCCTTCGCCATGGACATTTTGACATATATTTGTAAATATTATAAGTTAATCTTTTATCCAAATTGTAATATCTGCCATTTTTGAAGTGTAATTATCAATTTTATTTTGTTTGGAGAATTTTAAAATTTTAATGAGAAGTTTGGAAATTTCAGAAACTTTGTCTTGAACTGCAGCAGGATTCAGTGTTGGCCATTACTTGC
>CANXYC010456534.1:0-18208 GCA_948193065.1 Aleurites moluccanus
TGCTGTCGAATTTTCTTCAGCATTTTCATAATTAATTGGGTTATATTTGATTGTTGCATATCATTTAGGTTGTCATTTGGGTTCTACGCGGTACTGGTCGCTTATGCATCACCCGTACCCTAGGACCGTCACGACTTCCGAGTTAGGTCGTGACACTTATTCCATATTCTTATTGATTCCAATGAGATTTGACAGAACTGCCTCTCTGACGGGATAGTGGATACATACCATCGGCAATGTGCACATTCTATAATGATACCGTAGCTGGGAAGGTTAACAGTCCTAGCCATATGATCTGATCAGTCTTATGTTTATTGACACATGATTGATACATGTGATATGAGTTTCATGGCCCTTTTTCTGTCTTATCCATGTGATATATTTTTTATTGACTTGATTATCGATACTATAGTCATTCACTGTATTCTGATCCTTTATTCAGACATTGTTGAGCAATTTAATATTCATTGATTTTTTGCCTATTATTTATTGATATTCCAATCTTTTCTTTTGGATGATGCATATTTGATTCATTGAGTATTTTTATACTCACCCTTTCATTGTTTCCCCTTTTCAGGTGCAAAGTATAAGGTATAGATCCCAACTTTTGGTTTCCTGTAGATTTCTGCAGTATCAGTAGTGACAATGTAAATATTTTGACACTGCATTTTATATGTATTCTATAGTTGCTTCATGGGTTATATAATGGTATACTTAGACTATAATTATGTATGTATAGCATATTATGGAGTTTAATTAATATTATGGCATGAGATGATGATAGTTACAGTCAATTGCAGAATTATTAAGGTTGGAGATTTAGTGCTTAAGCAAATAAGGCCAGTTCACACAAACCCTACAAGGAAATTTAAGCCTAATTGAGAGGGACCATACCTATTAACCAAAAAGTTCTCCTGTGGAGCAGTTAAGTTATCGGACTTAGATGGAAATGAGTTCACCGAGCCAATAAATTTAGATCGCCTCAAGAAATATTACATTTGAAAAAAAATAATTTGAAAAAAGATACTTATTAAGTCGAAAACCCGAAAGGGCGACTTAGGCAAAAATAAAAGCAAATAAAGAGAGATAAAGAAAAGAGAGAATGGATACAAAATTAGAAATCAAAAGCAATTCAATCTTGTATTTTTATTAAAATTTTGCATATTATATGGAATTATTATGATTGTTTGTTATAGGAACATCGCTACCAAAAAGGTTACATCTTATGTGCTATGTATAATCTGGAGCATCTTTTCTTTGCCTTTCCGCCTCTTATTTGCATCATGTATTGCATATTTATATGCTATTTGCCTCTTCACTTGCATTATTGCCACAAAATTTTGAGAACGGATCCAAGTAAAGTAATCTTAGGTACAAGTAAGGTCATAAGGAATGAATATTGAGATAAAAGTCCTATTGGATTCTCAAGAGTTCTTAATCTGTTCAAGAGATAATAGGGTTAGGCATTTGCATGAAATTGAGGTAACTTGTGGGATGGTTTGCCTTTGAATGAATTGGCAAGTAATGAGTTGAGGGAGGTAAAAGGATGAATAAAGCAACCCCATTAAGGTAACCCTATGTGGTCCATTATGGTGGACAAAGTTTTCAAAATGCCACCAAGGACATGTCCACCTCATATCTTTGCTACTTAGAGTACCCATCCATGTGGTCCAATCCCTTTTTTAGCGGAAAGGAACAAGGGTATAAAGGTTCAAATCTCTCGGGATTAGCATTCATTGCTTCAATAACTTGCAATCTCTTTTGTAGCCATATCTAGCAAAAGGAGAAAAGAAAAAGAAGAAAAAAAAATTAGCTCGCTAAGTTGCCAACTCTTGAAAAGAAGGTAATTTAGGCAAAAATTATAGTAAAAGGAAAAGAAAGGAAAAAAGAAAAAGAAAAGAAAAAAGAGTAAAAAGATAGAATGGTTACTTGCAAGAGAAATGGACTTTCTTTAAAAGTTCTAATGGCCTTCTATTCATCCAAACCTCACAAAGTTTTCGCAAGAATTAAGAAAAATGGATTCTCACCTTTAAAGATACCCTTCATAATGGATAGAACCCTATAGTCTACTAAGTCATCATGTCTAACTAAGAGAAATTTGCCGAGGAGGCAAAAGATGAGGATTCTAGGCTAAACAGAATCCTTTTTGTCCAATTTCTCAAGGTAAGGAATTAAGATAGCAAGGGTGATCCATTGGCCATTTATGGTAGGGAGACATGTCAAAGAAAAAGATCATCTTACTTGGATACCTTATGTCCAAATCCATTATGGAAACTTTGTTGAAAGGGTTTGGAAAAAGGAGGTGAAATAGGAACTTTCCTATCTTCCGACCCTAGAAACCAAGCACAGGTTCTTTTGCCAAGGAACCATTCAAGAGTTAAGGGACCTTTAAGAAGAATCCTTACGAGGGTAAGTTAAGCCACATATTGAAGGAAGGAAGGAAATCGCTCGACTTCGTCCCATGGATGGCACACAATCTACAAAAGAGACAAAATAAAAAAAAGTTCACCACCAAAAACTTGGGAAAAATGAAGAATTAAGAGATGAATATCTTACCTCATCCCAATAGAGGGAGTTGTGTTGTTATCTATATGATGAAAAAGGGATCTTTGGGATAGTTTTACTCCCGATCCAAGCCTTACCCCTAGAGAAGCAATCACTTGGAGCAAACTCCTCTATTTCCTTGTTATCATCATAAGAGTGAGGAATCTTTAGAGTAAATTCTTAAGAAAAAGGAGGGCACTTGAAAATATTGAGTTCATACATCCATATCTAAGAAACGAGAGAAAAATGAGCATGATTAGAAAAGCTTGCCTCAATGGCCCTCCAATAGCCACCTAGGACTACTCGTCACCAACTTGCTTAGTCCATAAAAGAGTAGAGATGAGATAGAGTCGAGGAACCCCAATTAATGTCTTTAACCTTTGAAAGATCCCATAGTGGAGGCAAAAGAGAGAGATCCATCGTATTGGAGGTATTGGCAAAAAGCTTGGTGCCAAAGAGATAAAGAAAGAAACACCTTATTTGTTGATCAACAAGCTTGGGAGAAGTAATAGCTCATTCAAAAACCAAGCGTTTTAGATCGGTATAAGAAATGTGCCCATTTTGAGTGGAGGGTGACTTCAAGAAGAGCATTCATATAATCATGTTGGGTTTTAGAGTTACCTTCATATAAACAACCATCAAAAGGGACAAGTTCTCCTTCAAAAGAAATTCCCGTTATGGCAGCAAAATCTAATGGAGTGATAGTCATCTCACCAATAGGAAGGTGAAATGTATGGGTAAAGTCTACCCACCTTTCCATGATGGCAGTTAAGTTATTGGAATCCAATCTTACTTAAGATAAAGAAAGACTAGAAATGAAGAGATCAAATCCGGTAGAATTAATACGGAGTTGGACTGCTCTTGGAAGTTGATTATACCATGACCAGTGAACACTGATTTTTTATACCCTTCGGACTTGTGCCAAGCACCAGAGCCTAAGCCATTCATAGACGGACTCAGAAAGCATCATAATGGATCTGGGCCTTTGCTGCCACCCTGAAGGGGAGGCATTGTCGCCCTCCTTAAGGGGCGGTGTCGCCGACCCTTTGGGTGGTGCCGCCACCCCCCTTTGGCGGTGCCACTAACCCATCTATGTGCTACCGCCCTCCTTTACACCCTGTGCTGCCAAAAGCCCTGGTGGCGCCACTATCCCCCTCCAGTGGTACTGCTCCTTCTTCTCGGCGGTAGCTCCATACTTTGCACCTTTTTCACCAAATCCACATCGGGAAATAATGAAATGAGACCACTCAAACTTCTATTATAAATAGAAAGCCTCCTCCCACCTTCCAAAGACACAGAAAATCATCTAGTTTTAGTTTTCACTATTTGATTTCACTCTCTTCTCCCCCTTATACCTATTTTTCTTATTTTCTTTAGTTCTCTTTAAGCTAAACAAGGATCAAATCTGAGGTGTGTGGAGCCTCAAAATTTATTTAACATAAAGTTACTATGTCCGTCTGTTTTCTTTTCTTTTAAATTGTCAGGTAAAAGACAGTTCAACCATTTCCTCGTGCTTTGATCGATTCAAGGTGGAACTTTGATCCAGAAGAGCACTTCGTCCGCCACCTCCCCAAAGATCAAGATAAAAGGTACCAACTTATAAACTCCTTCTTCTTTTCTTATTTTGATAGAGCATTAAAATAAACACCTCATCTTCTACCTTTCTTTAGTTTGATAGAGAATCAAAATAAAGAACCAAAACATGATAAATTGGGCATAAAATCAATCCACCTTCGCAAAAAGGAAGAATTGCGTGAGTTTTGATCCTTATTCAACGGGATACGCAGGCAAGCTATATAAAAGCTTCAAATTTAAAAATATTAAAAAACCATCTTTTTCCTTTTACTTTGTTTATTCGATTCTTATTTTATTTATTGGATGTATTTTTCTTTATTTTAGCTTAGATCTTTGGGGAATGTGTGATCAACCTAGCTTAAATCTTTGGAGAATGTGTGATCAACCTAGAACACATAAGAGCTAGAGTTGATATTCCCTATTTTTAGTTTGTGAATTGTAATAATTTACTTTACCACTCTTTTATTACTTTATTTTATTGCTTTACTTCCTTATGTATTCACCTTATACATTATTTTATATGTCATTCTTTAAATTATACATCAAAAATATTTTAAATCAAGGTTAAAATTAGAAGCCAAGCTCAACCGAAAGCCTAGTCCATGAATCCTCTTTGGTTTCAAAGACTAGTGCACTTTTTTCTTTTGGGATAAAAATTAGAGTCAAAATGGGTTTTTACCTTATATTTTTCCAACAAAAATAACTTAAAGTGGTGACTTCAAAACTCAAAATCATTTTCAAATAAAAGGCGCTAAGGTCGTCTCAATCCGTGAGAAATTATCCCAAAATGAGCATTCTTGATTCTATTTAGTTGGGACAAGACGCGGTGCTCGGGCAAGGCCTCATAGTTATCCATGTGTCTGTATTAAATAATTCTATATTCAATACAGAATTAATTATCCAGGCTGTATAATTATCTCTGATATATTCAGACCAATACTTAAAATACTATCTATCCATTTACCTTCATTATCTCATATAAATCCTAAAATTATTTTTTCTCAATACTTTAGGATCTTAATCCTATATATCCTCAATAAATTTCAAATAAAGAACTCCTTAAAAATATTATAAAATTTTCATTTATGGTATTATTTTCTTTTATTGTCCTTAAAATTATTCTTAAATTTTCTTTGTATTCCTCAATTGCATTTTTTGCCTATTTATTCTTAAATTAACTTCATTCTTATTACTACGATTCGCTACTTCCATAATGTCTACTGTACTACAGTCTGGGGTGTTACACTTTATCTTTCAAGCTTCTAGGAAGCCTCCAGTTGAGCCCCCACCTCATTTAAAGATAGCTTAGTCTGTTGGACTCTATTTTGCTAGACATTTACTGCCTCTATTAATCTCTAAATCTAAGCCACTATCTCATTATATATGCTCTTTGGCTCAGCCCTATCCTTTTAGGCCTCTGCTTGGGCTCGCAATAATTGGCGAAGGTTTATGATCTCCTTTTTGTACTTCTCCACCAACTGCTCAAGTTTCATCACTATATCCTGAACCTTCAAATAGTATTGGTTATCGAACATAAGCCTATTATACAATTAGTATAACTCCCCTCGATCTTGAAAAACAAAGCAATAACAAGAATATGAAAAAGGCATTCACAAGTATACAAAGGAAACATTGAAAAATGAAACTTATAATTGCTTTCTTGATTAGAACTCTGAGCAACAAGATCCCAAAGGAGGCTGAGTAGGTCTTAAACACCTCAGGAAGAGAGGTCAGAGTAGCAGCAAGGTCCACAGAATATTTGAGAGGGTCCTCAACATTGTGAAGGGCGGGGATGTCCCTAAAGGCTCAGGCTAAACTTATCCCCTCCTCAAACAGAAGGTCCACTCACAAGGTAGGCTTGTTGTGTTGTGCCTCATCACTTAGGGGGTGTAGCGAAGGGACCAAGACCCATATGTAAATTCAAACTAATGAGAGGGTGCTTGTCCGTTTGTAGGTTGTTGCTCAATAAATATACCCACTTAAGGATATCTTCGAAGATAGGATCCAAGCTTGGACCTGCCTCCTTAGATTTTAGGATAGTAGGCCCCTCTAGAGCTTGTATTTCTTCAGCCACGCTGGGAATGGCTTAGGCATCCTCCCTTGAAGGTTAGACTCACCTCTCTTCCAAATTGGCGGGACCTCCACTCTGGCCTCGTCCATATAAGCCACAGCTAGGGGACATTCCTCGACCTCTGTCTTTTGCCTTTGAGCAAGAAGAGCAATATTAGTTGTAGCAAGACATTTGAAGCCCTTCCTCATCATAGCCTTAATATGATATATGGTGAGCTTGGTCGGAAGAGGTGGCCCAGAGCGAAGAACTCCTACAAAATGATAAGTAGTATGAGTAGAGTGAAAAAAAAAAGATAGGTTAAAGAAATAATTGAAGGCTTACCCTCAGAAGGAGGCTCATGAACCTCAGCAGGAACTGGAGGCACAGATTCGGTAGAGAAAGATGTGTTGTTTCTCCTCCTAGAGAAAGGAGCCTCCCTCTCCTCACAATCCTCGAAGCGAAAGGTATCAGAGGCCTTCCTTATTATAAGCCCTTCGCAAGATGAGACATGGGGAGGCGAGGGTGCCTTTTCTCTTAGGGAGGCACGGGACCCTTTCCCTTGTCCAGTCTTGTTGGAGCAAGAGCAGTAGGATCGCCAATTGAAGCTTGAGTTTTGGCAGAAGAAGCTCATGCCTTCAGCACCCCAGACCTCTTTCTCTACTTCTTTTAGTGGGGTCAAGAGGAAACTTATCCTCCTCATAGCAAGCACAGACTTTCTTAATAGTCTCGTCCAAGGTGAGGAACTCATTATTCAGGTCCACTTATAAGGGATCCACTCCCTCCAACTCTTTAATAGGGTCACAATGACTCTGGCCTTCATGCACTACTGCAAAAATAGCCATGTGTGAGTAAGGATCAACAACAAAATCACATAAAATTCAAAATGAGGATATAGAAACTCACCAATAACTTCTCTTAGCCTCGAGTTAATCCCCAGGCTCTTCATGCTATAAGTATGGCCATGGTCTATATGGGTCGCAACAACTATCTTCTCCTTAGGACAACTCAGGAATATCAGCCAGGACTGGGGGAATAAACATGTAATGGACATTGAAGCCAAGTCTGTATCCCTCAGTGATAACCTTGATCATCGCATACTTGCTTTGCCATTTGTAGACTTTGGTTTCATTGTCTATGCAGAGGTAGTGGCGCCCTCATTTGGCAGAAAAGGATGAAGCTTCCTCAATCATACAAATTTTAAATAATACTTAAAAAAGGGTAAGGTTAGGAGCAATACTGAGGGTGAAACAAACCACCTCGAACCAATGGAGGTTGCAAATGGAGCTTAGATGGAGCATCACTGGGTTGACTCAGAAATGGATGAAGCACTGAGTAATGAAATTAGTGGGGGCATCCTCAACCCTTGCTCAAACTAGTGGAGGAAAACAATGTAAGACTTCTCATTTTTTAGGATCTCCTCTAAACCTTTAGAACGACGAGGACACGGAATCCTCTTATGGCTACAAGGGATTCTTAGCCTAATATTCCCGTTGCCATCCAAGTGAGTTCCTTATTTTTTGAAATCGCTATAGGTAGTAGAAGTTGAAATTTTGGCCCATCTGTCTGCAAGGGCCTCAAGGCTGTTCACAATGAACTTAGAGTAAGCAACTTTTGGTGCCATTTGGATTGAATTAAGAAATAAAGAAGATAGCAAAAATAAATAAAGTTTGGAAGAGCATAAGAGCATAAAATACAGAAATAGAGAAAAGAGAGAATCACAATAATAGAGAAAGTAAGAAGAAGATGAAAAGGGGGTTAGGGAGTATTTATAGCCAGCAAATTAACTTTCAAAACCCTAAAAACTCTTGCGGATCGTTTCAAGAAACTCAATAGACGCAACAATTACACTCTCCAAGGAGACGTATCATTTAATGTAAAGTTGTTACACAGTAATTACTCTGCCACATGGATAAGAAAGGACAGTTCGAATCCTTATGGAATCAATATAGTCAGATGGTGTCTCTTCAAGCATCTGTTCAGAGGATTGTCGAGCAGGAAATCAAAATGGAGGGGCTCGCCAAGAAAAAGGCCTTCCTCAAAGTCACTAATTATCAAGGATGTAAAGCTTGCAAAATAGTCATTTTGTCTACTATGACTTCTTTAGCTTTCAGTCACAACAAAGTAGGGTGGCTATTGATGAGGAATAACATCACTAGGCTCTGAAATCAACTGCTGAGGCCCGTCACATAGGAGAGGGCCCAACCCAAGTCATGTGAGGCTTGCCCAAGACCAGGTAACTAGAGGCGAGAAAAGTATCCTTGCCACGTCATCGCCAGTATAAGGGAAGCTCGACATAAAATATACTCACCAAAGAAGAATGGCTCTCCTTAGTCTGTAGATTATAAGCGAGCTACAAAGTTTCAAAGAAAGCAATTATTTCTCTCTCCTTAATTATTGTCCCTGATATGACACTAGCCTGCTGGACGGAGTAGTCATTGAACACATGCCATAGGTCACTATTGCTAGCATGGAAGAGACTGCATGGACGCTCAAAACTACAAGTGGCACGAACATGCTTGCAAGATAAGCTATCTCACAATCTAATAAAGAGACAGTACATGTGCTGATTAATTCGTTGCCTCCTCACACAATCAATAACATGAGGATACATGTCCCTCTTGTCAAGTCAGCGGGTAGTGAACACATGATTTTGCATTTTTGGGGCTCAAATGGAATCTTATCAGACCTAACAAAACTCACTCATAACTCAGAATATGGAAGAACGGTCAAAAAATAAAATCGCAGAATGGTACCACTAGCCAGGCCAAACAGTGCCACCAGGTGTGCATGGTGGATTCGCCAAGCTGCCTGGCAGATCCACCAAGCTTATGTGATGGCAACTGCCAGCTGTTTCCCACGTGCCACCATCCAGGCTTTTTCGTGCCACCACCAGTGTTTGGTGCATCCATTAGCCCTCCCGGTGGCACCACCAAAGCTGTCCAGTAGCACATACACTATTCATCTAGATTTTTAGAATTTTTCCCTTGGGTGGTCTATAAATACCCCCCTCCCCTTCATTTGCATAGACAACTTACATTGTTGAGTTGAATTTTCCTTAGCAAAGCATTATCTTCTCCTTCCAAGCAATATTTTCACATACTATAAGTGGTTTAACTCTCTATAAGTATAAATCAATTTCTCTAATTCTGTTTGAGTTTAGAGAAATGAAAGACTGTCATTTGGCCAATAGAGCCCTAAATTAATTCTCTTTGAATTAATTTAGCAAGATAAGCGCTCAAACCTAATTCAACCTCCACAAATTGAAAAGTAAAACTCTAATTTGAAAAATCACTCCAACCACCACCAATCCACAAACCGCAAAGAAAGGTATAATGAGACTTCTGAAATTAAACTCGTTATCATGAATTAGACTCTCAATTAGACCAAAATTGACTTATGAACCGAAATTAGACCAATACCAACTTGTGAACTAAAATCATACCAAAATTCACTTGTGAACCAAAATTAGACCCAAACCCTTGACAAGAAGGGCGAACTATGCAGATTTTAATTCCCATTAAAATGGATACATAGGAATACTTTTAATCAAGCATCAAATCCAAAACCCTAAAATCATTTTTTTTTTCCTTTTAATTGCTTTAAATTCATATATTTTGGAGAATTTGTGATTGACCTAAAACTCACAAGAGCTATAGTTAATATCTCCTATTTGAATTAAGGAAATGTATGATTAACCTAGAACCCATAAGAGTTAGAGTTAATATCCCCAATTATTGAATATGTTCGTGAAACAGATTTCCACATGCATGCATAAATAAATATACGTATATGTCTATGCATATACCATATCCCCGTAGACTTGTGAACCAAAGATACAAGTGTTGGTAGTCAAAAGCTAAAACAATCACCAAACCGAGAAAGCCTAAATGATCAAACAATTACCCGAAAATTGTGTACACAACAAAACAGTGAACCTGATCCACTAAATAAAAAACGGTATACCCGACCCAATAGTGAATTCGTGTAATACCCTAGGAAGCCCCATCTTGTATGCATGAATTGATTCTCAGTTTATGGTTTAAAAGCATTGAAATGATGGGAAATAATTTTAGAGACACGGCTAGAAAGCAAATACAAAATTTTTTCGAAAATCCTTGGTGTTGAGAACACTACCGGAAGAATAGCAGTCCGGCTAATTTAAGAATTTCAGACCCAGATTTGAGGAGATGAAATAAGTTAATTTTACCTGAAATTATGGTGAAAAGAAAGAGTTGAAAAATATTTTGGAACACTGAAAATAAGAGTAATGGCAAAATTATAAATAAAGACAACTTTGGGAGCAATTTTAGAAATCAACTGTTTGGGATCCATAAATGACCCAGAACTATTTTTAAAGGATAGAACAACTTAAAATAAGGTATTTCACTCCCACATTTGAGGTTGAATCTAAATAAAATAGACAGAATAAATTACAGAAAGTTTTAGGGTAAAAAATACAAATAAGAAAAATTTTAGGCCAAAAGTACAATTAAACAAAGTTGTGGGACCCACTCATTCTAGAAATAAGATGAAGTGGCCGAATAAAGGTGAGGGAAAAGGAATAATTGATAGGAAAAATGATTAATTGAATTATTAATTAATTGGAAAGGTGCCAAATCACCAAATCTAGAAAATTCTATCAATTTTATCTTCAATTTATTTTAGTTTGACTTTGTACATATAAGAAGAGGATAGAAATAGGAAATGAAGAAGGTGGTGGCCGAATCATGGAAGGGAGAAAATACCATAGAAATAAATCTTCCAACCTTTCCATAGAAATCAACCAAAAATAGCTAGGAAATTGAAGAAGGAAGACGAGGGAAGAAAGGAAATTTATATTCAAGCTTTATGGAGGAAGAAAGAACATGGAATTTAAGAATTTAATCTAAGATAGTGATTTTCAACTTATCATTTTTAATTGTATTTAAGAGTTATATAGCATAATTTGGTAAATAATTGAGGTAATTAAGCTAAAAATGTAAAGAATGAGTTAGGGTTTATATAGTTTTTGAATTCTGTTTTAAGGTAGTAATTTATGGCTAATATTCCAAAATTTTAAAGACTAAATTTGAGGATAGTTAAAACATAAAATTTGTAGATGAATATGTTAATTAGATTTCTATAAAAGAAATTTGAAAAATTTGAAGTGAGGAAAGAGTTATTAGGTAAAAACTATGACTGGCCTAGAATTAGGGTTATAGAAAAATGCTACTGTATTTTTATTGTATATAATGATAGAAACAGAATTAGAAGATGTGTTCAACATTAAAAGTATTCATTTATGTCCTATATATAAGCCTGTAAAAGGGTTTTTCAATTAGAATTGTGGTTTATGAGATATTAGGTCATAAGTGTAGACTACCCGAAATGACTATTTAACAGAAGATAGGTTATAAAATTGTATTAATATAAGGACCTTAAAGTATGAATTATAAAAAGTGTTAAACATTAAAGATTATCATTTATATGTGATATAAATGAATATAAAATGGTTTTATAATTGGATGAGTATGGAATTAATTATAGGTATAGAAATAGGGTATGTCTGGATAGAGATTTCAGGGCAGTAATTTAACTTTGGAAATTCACTAATAATTGTACAGTGATCCAAAAATTCTGAAATTTATATGTTATAATTTTATGTGTCTATTTTCAATAGAAAAAGGAATTATAATAATTGGTTAAGTATTGATTGAGTTATTAGCAAAAGATCAGTATCTACCAAAATAAGATTTATAGGCAGAATACAGGCAGCAGGACTGGTTGTAACAGTAAGTTTAAATTAACATCAGAAATTGTGTAGTAATGATTTTAATGTGAAATTTGGATATGTTAGGACTTTATATGTTAAGTTTAATTAGGAACAAGAATTGAAGAAATTAGATAATTGTAAAGAGAGATATGAGTAATAGAATACAGGCTACCAGTAAAGAATTTTGCACAGAAAAATACTAGTAACTTAGAAATTTGAGGAATTTTCTTCAATATAAGTATAAGTAATGTAATTTTATGTTAAATAGTATCTAAATAGAAATTAATTGGATATGTAGAGTTGAGAATGAATAAGAGACGTGATGGGTACCAAAAGAGATAAAACAAAGAATCAAGGATAAAGGAAAAGGGAAATGTTCAAGTTGTAAGCTAAGGTGAGTAATGTATACATCATTATGCATACTCATGTTTTGATTTGTTGACCCAATGAGTATATTTTCTTCTTGATTAAATGCCACTTGTTATTGTTGATCATTCTTTGATCTTCTTAAAGATTGAAATTTATCCATATTCATTGATTGCTATTCCTATTGAAATGTCTTTTGTGTACTGATTGATAAGTAAACCCGTGTATTGAAAGCTATTGTACCAAAATGTTGTTAATGCATATTAAATATTGTTATTGATTTTCATTGGCCTATTTACATGTGGATTTGATAGAGCTGCCACTCTGATAAGGTAGTGGGTACATACTATCGGCAATGTGCACATTGATTAATGATGCCTTAGCTGGGAGGGGTTATGGTCCTGGCCATAGGGTCTGATCAGCCTTATGCTTATTGATACTGATACTACTAGAGACTGTATGTTCGCATATAGTTCATACTAATACTACTGGAGAGTGTATATTTACATATAGTCCATACCCTTTATCTGTCTTATCTACATTATACGAGTATTGTTTACCTGTTCATTGAATCCAAACTTATATCTTATTGCTTACCGTTGATATCTTTTATTATCATATGTTTATATCTCCTGTTTAATAATGTATATATACTCACTGAGTATTTTTATACTCACCAAATTGTGGTTTATAATTTTTACAGGGATGAGATAGAGAAAGTTGATTCCAAGTCAATTCCTTTTCCGACTTAGAATGTCAAATACATCAAGGTAGAATATTATTTACTAAAGGTTATAAGTGTCCACTCATAGAACTCCATGGTACTGAGTATAATTAAATGATTGGGTACTATAATGATGTATGAACATTGAAATAATTGACAATTCAGTGGCATTAAAAATTATAATGTGTAATGTATAATGATTGGTAATGACAATGACAGTGAAGTGATAGAGACAGTGATACTGAAATATGATAAAATAAAATTCACATGTTTTAAAAGAGATTTATAAGTATTATGTATGACTGTTGAACTGTGAAGTTAAGGGTATAAGGTTGGAAAATTATTGGGAGTGTAAAAATAATTTTATTATAAGCTGTGTAATTTATGAAAGACCCAGTTTTGGGTCTGGAATAATATTAAAATTTCAAAGAAAACTCTGGCAAATTTTTTATAAAATTTATAAGTAATAAATGGAATTTAAGCATTGATAAATAAGATAATATTGAATGAATGATTGATAAATGGATTGTTTATGGGTTTTACAGGTTTCCGATGACCTTAACTCTACCCGTGCTCTAGGACCGTCGCGATCCAAAAGTGGGTCATGATAGAGGTGGTATCAAAGCTAATGGTTTAGAATATGTGTCATAGGTATCAATGAGTTAATAAGTGTACCATGGAGCATAGGATTTTCGTCTCGTCATTTGAAGTCATCTGTTAATGTAACTATCAGCGTTATCCGTTATAATTTTCATCTTCTAGTATATATATATATATATATATATAAAGAAGTGCTTATTGAGAATTGATAAAAGTGATAGTAAATTGAAAGTGAATGAGAATTGAACGTAGCTAAAAGAGATTAATGTAAATATTGAATCAATATATGATAAGTTGATATTGACTATGTTAGTATCAACAAAATTAATAATAGATAGTGAGGAAGTAAAATCAGTTTTAAATATTTGATATAAGTAATAGCGTAATAAGAATAATATTATTGTAAATGATTGGATGATAGAATGTGTGCATTGATGATGAGTAAGTATGATAGATGATTCCAAATAATAGACAATATGGAGCTATTGAGGTATAGAATAGTGAAAATTTAAGAATATAATTGTAATGAAATAATAAATATATGTTATAGCAATTAAGTAAAATGAGAAGTAAATGATATACTAATAGTTCTTATAATGGTATACATAACTGATTAATGAGGTTCAAACCTAAGTAAATTAATATTAAGTTATTGATTATTACAGTTTAAGGAATATATTTATTGATTAATAATTGAGTATATGTAATAAGACTAATGAGTAGAAGAATTGAATTAAAACATGGAAAATTGTGAACAGTGGAGTACATATGATGTGGATGACAAATATGTAAGGTAAATGATGATTAAATATGAAAAATGAAAATATAAAATTATTGAGGTATAGCTTAGTGTTATTGAAAGGTTATTAACAGGATTAGTGTTATAGTAATTAAATACAATGAGTAATATATTGTGAACTTAGGAAGTGTAACTGCTGTGAAAAGATAGTTACAAAATTAAAGTTATAGTATTTAAAGAATAATAAGAGTGTATATAATGGTATATTACTTGATTATTGAAGTTTAAATATAAGTAAATAAATATTAAGCTATTATTTATTGAAATTTAGGGAATATGCTCATGGAAAAAGAGTTAATTGTCGAAATGATAAAGTACAAAAATATAAAAGATTAATATAATGATATTACTAAGATGATTGAAAATATTAAGGTATAGTACATTAAAAGTCTAAGTACTGTATTATCAAATATTTATGGATTATAGATTGTATACTGATAAGAAATGATATGAGAATTATGGAATAGCGCACATGATAAGAAGACCATGGAAATTGGTACATTAGTCTAAGTAAGATGATAAGTGATATAGAGAAAAATATTTATAATGATAATTGGAGACTATTTGAATTACACATATCGATGTTTACAGTATTGAATGAGAAAATTCGAGGACGAATTTTATTGAAGAGGGTAGAATGTAATACCCTAGGAAGCCCTATCTTGTATGCATGAATTGATTCTCATTTTATGGTTTAAAAATATTGAAATGATGGGAATTAATTTTAGAAACACAGTTAGAAAGCAAATGTAAAACTTTTTCGAAAATCGTCGGTGTTGAAAATACTGCTGGAAAAATAGCAGTCTGGCTAATTTAAGAATTTCATACCCAGATTTGGGGGGATGAAATAAGTTAATTTTATGTGAAATTATGATAAAAAGAAAGAGTTGAAAAATATTTTGGAACACTGAAAATAAGAATAATGGCAAAATTGTAAATAAAGGCAACTTTGGGGGCAATTTTGGAAATCCACTATCTGGGATCCAGAAATGACCGAGAAATATTTTTAAAGGATAGAACAATTTAAAATAAGGTATTTCACTCCCCACACTTGAGGTTGAATCTAAATAGAATAGACAGAATAAATTACAATAAATTTTGAAGTCAAAAATACAAATAAAAATTTTTTTTGGTCAAAAGTGCAATTAAATAAAATTGTGGGACCCACCCATTCTAGAAATGAGATGAAGTGTCTGGCCAAGGGTGAGGGAAAAGTAATGATTGATAGGAAAAATGATTAATTGAATTATTAATTAATTGGAAAGGTCCCAAATCACCAAATCTAGAAATTTCTATCAATTTTATCTTCAATTTGTTTTAGTTTGACTTTGTACATATAAGAAGAGGATGGAAATAGGAAATGAAGAAGGTGGTGGCCGAATCATGGAGGGGAGAAAATACCGTAGAAATAAATCTTCCAACCTTTCCATAGAAATCAACCAAAAATAACTAGGAAATTGAAGAAGGAAGATGAGAGAAGAAAGAAAATTTGTATTCAAGCTTTATGGAGGAAGAAAGAAGATGAAATTTAAGAATTTAATTTAAGATAGTGATTCTAAACTTATCATTTTTAATTGTACTTAAGATTTCTATAGCATGATTTGGTAAATAATTGAGGTAATTAAGCTAAAAATGTAAAGAATGAGTTAGGGTTTATATAGTTTTTAAATTATGTTTTAAGGTAGTAATTTATGGCTAATATTCCAAAATTTTAAAGACTAAATTTGAGGATGGTTAAAAAATAAAATTTGTAGATGAATATGTTAATTAGATGTCTGTTAAAGGAATTTGGAAAATTCGAAGTGAGGAAAAAGTTATTAGGTAAAAATTATGACTAGCCTGGAATTAAGGTTATGGAAAAATGCTACTGTATTTTTATTGTATATAATGATAGAAATAGAATTAGAAGATGTGTTCAACATTAAAAGTATTCATTAATGTCCTATATATAATCCTGTAAAAGGGTTTTGCAATTGAAATTGTGGTTTATGAGATATTAGGTCATAAGTGTAGACTACCCGAAATGACTGTTTAACAGAACATAGGTTATAGAGTTATATTAATATAAGGACCTTAAAGTCTGAATTAGAGAAAGTGTTAAACATTAATGATTATCATTTATGTGTGATCTAAATGAATATAAAATGGTTTTGTAATTGGATGAGTACGGAATTAATTATAGGTATAGAAATAGGGTATGTCTGGATAGAGATTTCAGGGCAGTAATTAACTTTGGAAATTCACTAATAATTGTACGGTAATCCAAAAATTCTGAAATTTGTATGTTATAATTTTATGTGTCTATTTTCAATAGGAAAATAAATTACAGTAATTGGTTAAGTATTGATTGAGTTATTAGCAAAAGATCAGTATCTGCCAGAATAAGATTTGTAGACAGAATATAGGCAGCATGATTGGTTATAATAGTAAGTTTAAATTAGCACCATAAATTGTGTAGTAATTATTTTAAGTAAAATTTGAATATGTTATAATCTTATATGTTAAGTTTAATTAGTAACAAGAATTGATGCAATTGGATAATTGTAGAGATAGATATGAGTAATAGAATACAGGCTGCCAGTAAAGAATTTTGCATAGAAAAATCCTAGTAACTTAAAAATTTGAGGAATTTTTTTTTAATAAAAGTAATATAATTTTATGTTAAATAGTATCTAAATAGAAATTAATTAGATATGTAAAGTTGAGAATGAATAAGAGACGTGATGGGTACCAAAAGAGATAAGGCAAAGAATCAAGGATAAAGGAAAAGGAAAATGTTCAAGTTATAAGCTAAGGTGAGTAATGTATACATCATTATGCATACTCATATTTTAATTTGTTGACCCAATAAATATGTTTTCTTCTTGATTAAATGCCACTTGTTATTGTTGATCATTCTTTGATCTTCCTAAAGATTAAAATTTATCCATATTCATTGATTGCTATTGATATTGAAATACTTTTTGTGTACTGATTGATAAGTAAACCCGTGTATTGAAAGCCATTGTACCGAAATATTCTTAATGCATACTTGATATTGTTATTGATTTCCATTAGCCTATTTACATGTAGATTTGACAGAGCTTCCTCTTCGACAGGGTAGTGGTTACATACTGTCGGCAATGTGCACATTGATTACTGATGCCCTAGCTAGGAGAGGTTGTGGTCCTGGTCATAGGGTCTGATCAGCTTTATGCTTACTGATACTGATGTAATACTGATACTACTGGAGATTGTATGTTCGCATATAGTCATAGTGATACTACTGGATATTGTATGCTTACATATAGTCCATACCCTTTATCCGTCTTATCTACATGATACAAGTATTATTTACCTGTTTATTAATTCCAAACTTATATCTTATTGCTTACTGTCACGACCCCATCCTGGAATCATGACCGGCGCTAGGGAACGGGAAGGCGATATGCCACCGGAACTCGTAGCAAGCCTTACCTGAACATCAAAATATACTATTTTCCACAATGACATAACATAATATTAAATAGAGGTACATCCTCTAACAACATCATCCTAAAATATCACAATCCACATAGATATAACAAAAGTGGGGAGTTATTCACCCACAACTGACATATTAATTATTACAATTAACTAACATACCGGTAATTACGGAAGTACTAAAAGAATCAAAATTACATAATAACCTTAAAAAGTCTGTACTCTGCGAAGAAAGAAACAGAGTTGATTCCTGAAGGGAGAAGTGAGAAAATAACCCTGAAAAATAATGAACAGGAGTGAGCGTTCGACTCAATGAGCTGATATAATTTAAATGAA
>CANXYC010456661.1:0-10130 GCA_948193065.1 Aleurites moluccanus
GTTTCAATTCGATTGTGATGGTATATAAACTTTCATGCATTTTTGTATATATCTACTTACTGAGTATTTTATACTCACTCCTGTAGTTGTTAATCTTTTCAGGTAATCGGTGAGGTATGGGTTTCCACAGGCACATCCTTCTCCGCCGTGGACTTTTGTTTATATATGTAAAGACTAAGTTTAAATCTTTTATTCTGTAAATTGGTCTAGTTGCTCCATGGTATTGTTGTATTAAGTTGGAGTAGTGGACTTTATATGTATGTACCTATTTATGTATGTTTATGGTTTAGCTATCTATTATAGATGATTTAACAGGTATGACTTAATGGTGGTTGTGATATGTTTTGAGAAGTGAGACAGAATTGATGAAGTAGAGTTGAAGTGAGTTGACAAAATAATATTGGAAGTGCTAATTTTTGTGTTTTGATAAATGGGCATGTTGAAAATAAAGAGAAGACTCTGCCGGATTTTTGGCAGGGCATAGGTGTGTAGTATGGAAATGACAATTTGCATGGATTAGAATATATATATAAGTATGAATAATTCTGCATTATATGAGCTTTGGATGGATTAAATTATTGTAAGATCTAACTAAAGTATTAGGGGTTCATCGAGGTACTGGAGGCCACTGGCATATCCTGTATCCTTGGACCGTCATAGCTCCCCCGGTTGGAGTCGTGACAGTACTGTGATGCATCTAGAATTAGTTTGGGATGTGTACTGATGCAGAACAAAAGGGAGATTGCCTATGCTTCGAGACAATTGAAGAAGCATGAGATGAATTATCCCACACATGACTTGGAGATGGTAGCAATGGTGTTTGCATTGAAGATCTAGAGATATTATCTGTATGGGTTTAAATGTGAGATCTACATGAATCATAAAAGTCTACAGTATATTTTGCAATAAAAAGATCTGAACCTTAGGTAACGTAGATGGGTGGAGTTGCTTAAGGACTATGATTGTGAAATATTGTACCATCCGGGTAAAGCAAATGTAGTAGCAGATACACTAAACCGGAAGTCAATGAATAGTCTGGCTCACATTACAACTGTTAGAAGACCGTTGATCTGAGAAATGCAAAAACTAATTGTTATGGGAGTTTAGTTAGAATTGGGATCCCAGGATCATAACTAGGCTCTGATAGCCCAATTTCAAGTTAAACCACTGTTAATGGATGATATTACAGCAGCTCAGAATTGGGATCCTTACTTTATGAAGTTGAAAGAAGATATTCTGAATGGAAAGGCTATAGATTTTACAGCTAGTGATGGTATATTAAAGTTTGGCAAGTGGTTGTGTGTGCCAAATGTAGATGGATTACGAGAACAAATAATGAAGGAAGCACATTATTCTCACTACAGTGTTTATCCTGGTGTTACAAAGATGTACCACGACTTGAAATAGTTGCATTGGTGGTCTAGTATGAAGCGAGATGTGGCTAGATTTGTGTCAACCTGCCTAGCTTGTCAGGAGGTTAAATTTGAGCATCAAAAGCCATCAGGGCTGTTACAAGAGATTGAATTGCCAGAATGGAAATGAAAGCAGGTTAGTATGGACTTTATAGTTGGTCTACCGAGGACTACCTGAGGGTATGATTGTAATACCCTACAAATTCCTAACTCATGTGCATGACTAAATTCTCAGTATGTGGTCCATTAGTCTTGAACTGATGGGGAATAATTTTAGAAACACAGTTAGAAAGCAAATTTGAAACTTTTTTGAAAAATGGCGGTGTCAGGAACATCGCCGAGAAATTAGCAGTTCGGTCAGCAGAAGAATTTCTGAAGTTGACTTGGGGGTAAAATATGACCATAATTTATTTGTAAATTTGGCAAAAAGAAAGAATTGAAAATCAATTAGGAACACTGAAAAGTAAATAATGACATTTTGGTAGGTGAATAGTGAAAATGGATCGGTCGGAGTTACAAAATGACTCCAGAACTATTTTTATAAATAAGGATAAATTAAAATAAGCCTATTCACTTTTCACACTGATATCAAAATCCTGACAGAATTGTCATAATAAATTTCAGAAGATTTAAGCACCAAAATATAAAGAATGAAACTTGAGGGATTTAGTTGTAATTTTACAAGCTATTTTGTCTTATTTGGGTCACCATTTACACGGCTCCATCTTCTTCTTCTTCTTCTTCTCTATTTTCACTCCACCATTGCCGTTTCTTCCTCTCCATTTCATTTCTTCATATCTTTCTCATTTCTTAACCAAATTCAACAAAAATTGATAGAAAAATCAACTACTCACTTAGCATTATTCATTTCTTGCCTTGGAATCTTGATTGGAGCAAAGGATTGGGAGGCAAATCCTTCAAGGAATTTCGGCCAACATAGAGGTTTTGGATAAGTAGTTTATTTGTTTAGTTTGATTAATGTTTTAGTATTATTTTATGTTCAATTGAATGGGTTTAGTGTTTAATTACTTTAGATTATCCAAATTTGATTGAATTTCTAATTGGAATGTTGAAATTGAAGTTGTAAAGCATGATTTTGTGATTTAGTGTTAGGAATTGCAAATTGATGTTAGAAATGATCAATTGGATATGAATGAACAACTAATTGATGGTTAATTTAATGTAGAATTGGAGATTGTAGAAATTGGATTTTCAAAGTAGCAAAAATTGGGGATTTTGGTGGAATTGGTTCAATTGGAGTGCATTTTGGCTAATTGGATCATTAGGTGAGTTTACAATGCATCAATTATCATGTCTAAATGCTTGAATTGATTATTGGACACCAATTGTGAAAAACCCTAAAGTGGCTGAACCATGATGCCCTAACTTTGCCTATGTATTTGTTTGATTTTCCTTGGTTTTCCCTTGCTAATTTGACCCTAATTTAATGTTGTTTAATCTTGTTTCTTGATACCTTTGTGTTGTTGGACAATGTACCTTGTTATTAGTTTGAATGGGCAAGTCAATTTTGCTCCAGACCCTAACCTATTGGCTTGCCATTATATGCCACCTAATGTTTGATAAATTGCCTAGTTTATTTGTCATTGGCTTATTAGTTTGCATGTCATAGGCCTACCAATTGAATGCCATTGTCGCTAGTGACATTGGCATGCCAATTGACCCACCAATTTCGGCCACCGAACCATTGTTTGTTTCTTGCTTTTTCTTATTACCATACTTGATATTATTGATTGTACATTGCCTATGATCTTGCAATTGAGTATATTGAATATTGAATTGATTGATACCAAGCTGATTATTATTTGATTGACTGTTATCTGGATGCCATTGTTACTTATGGTATCCCTCGTTATTGACCCTGATATAGTTTGGCAGAACTTTCGATTCGACAGGGGAGTGGGGAAATACTATCGACCTTGTGCACATTGTATATCTATACCCTAGCTAGGAGGGGTTATGGTCCTGGCTATAGGGCCTGATCAGCCTTATGCTCATCTGATACTGGCGACCTATATGGTCCAGTGATATTTGATTGTCTGGTGACTGTGTGATTTCTTTTCATACATTCTGTCTCATTATCTGCCTTTCCATATGTAACTGAGCTTATATATATAATACTTCTTTGGTTGAGCCTTACTGTACCTTGATATCCTTATTGCCTACTGTATTTCATTTGACTTATACCATGGCCTATTATTTATTGCGATGCATGTAAATTCATTGAGTATCATTCATACTCACCTTTTTGTTTGTTTACCCCTTTTAGGAGAGGAATAGGTTGCAGGATCCAGTCATATGTTCTCTGTGGATTCCTGCTACGAATTTTCTGATCTATATATCTATTTTGGATTACTGTATTATTATTATTTTGGTGTTCATGATCTAGGTGCTCCATGGGTATGTATTGGGTAGCTAGGAGATGAACATTTTATATATATGTCATTGATGGTAATATTGATTATATATGATGCATGATATATGATATGTATACTTGTGACAGAATAATTGACAGGCTAACAGAATGAATAACAGGATAAAATAATGGATGGTAAATAGAATAAATAAATAATATATTGAGGTTGATAGACTGTGTAATGATACTGGGTTCTACGGGTGCCGGTCGCCATTAGCATTTCCCGTACCTTAGGACCTTCGCGGTCCGAGAAACCGGATCGTAACAGTGACATTCTATAAGGAGGAATGGATATTGGATCTGTACCAGGATACACTTCAATCTCAAATTCTATCTCCCTTTCTGGTGGCAATCCAGGAAGATCTGCAGGAAAAACATCTGAAAATTCTTATATCACTGGAATATGCTCTATTTCCTTAGGTACCTTTGTAGTATCCACCACTGATACCAAATAAGTAGTGCACCCTTTCCTTAATAATCTTTGTGCCTGTATAGCTGAAATAAGCCTTGACATTATCTTATTTTTCTCTCCCTGAAAGAAAAACCTTTCCTGTCCATTCAATCTAAATTCCACTTGTTTCAAAGAACAATCAATAATGGCCCTGTATAAAGTTAACCAGTCCATACCCAAAATAACATCAAATTTCAGTACTGGTAACTCAATCAAATCTGCAAGCAATACCCTATCAGCTATCCTTACAGGACAGTTTCTATATCTATGGCCCATAATTACATTTTCTCCCAATGGAGTAGCTACCTCTAAGGGCATCAATAAAGGTTCTCTAATTAACTCCATTTTTCTAGCTAACACACAAAACACAAAAGAGTGTGTTGCATCAGAATCAAACAATGTGTATGCCTCAATATCATGAATAGGAACCATACCTACTACTATTTCATGTTGTCCTTGGGCCTACTGTGGAGTTATGGCAAAAACTCTCCCCTGACCATGCCCTACTGGTGGCTGTGCTGCTGACTGACCTTGTCCTGCTAGTCTACCTCTACCAGCTCCTCCTCTGGTCATCTATACAGTAGGCTGAGATGCCACTGAACCAGTCTGCTGTGGAGCTCTCATAGGACACTCCCTCAGAAAATGGCCAAACTGCCTACATTTAAAACATGTTCTTGTTCTAGCCCTGCATTCACCAGCATACCTCTTTCCACAGTACACACATGAAGGTATCTCTGGAATCTGTTGCACTGGTCTGATGGATCCTCTAGAATATGTTGGGGTAGGTGGTCTCATCCTGCCTCCCCTAGAAACATCCCTCCTCTGACTCTAGACTGAGGGTGTCTGAAACTGCCTCTGAGTAGGCCTAGTCATACCAGTCTGGGATGATCCCTCTCTATATCTAGGGAACTCTCCCCTCTGCTCCTCTTTCTGGTATCTCTCTCTGTCCTTTACTCTTTGTATTTAGTATCCATTTGAGCAGCTGCATCAATAATCTGCCCCAAAGTAGTATACTGTCCAGTTAACAGTATGTTATGCAGTGAAGCATGCAGACCTCTCCTAAACTGACCAATCAGATCTGCCTTTATGGGTGCTATCTGTCTAGAATACTTGCTCAGCCTCATGAACTCTCTGGCATAATCAGTCATACTGAGATTTCCCTGTTTAAGCTGTTCAAACCTTATAATGTTCTTGTCTCTAATTCCTGCTGGTAAAAATTCATCCATCATCTTCTATTTAAACTCTTCCCAGGTGATCGGGTCATTATCGTGAATGTTGGCATCAATGTGCTCATCAAACCATACAGAAGCATCCCCCATAAATAATAAGCCTACCAGCTCAATAATCCTAGCATCTGAATATGGGAGCTTTCTGACAATCCTATCTACCCTCTCAATGAAGTTACTGGGGTCTATACCATACTCCTCAGAATAGGTAGGTAGCTGTAACTTCAGAAATTCAGAGATACTGAAACCACCTTTAGGTATGATTCTGCAGTTTCTTACCCTTCTCTATTCCATTGGCACCCTCTCTGGTGCTGGTGGTATCTCAGGCTGTACAATAGGCTGAACAGGTGGTGGTGGTTGTGGTACTGCAGCTGTCTGTGCTGCTATGTGTGCCTGTAACATCTGCATCATTTCCTGATTCCTCCTTAATATTTCCTGCCTGAAATCTTGCATTTCTTGTCTCAATGTAGTCTCACCTATAATACTCCCTTCTGTGTGTTGCCTTGATCTAGGTGGATCAGGACTAATCCTCTCTGCCTATATAGAAGTATCAGTGCCTATTTCAGGCTCTCCACTATCTGTCCTATGCTGACTCTCCATATTAGGTATATCATCCCCTATTCATACTCCTTGACATCACTGCATATATTTAAATAAATAACCATTCATATAGCATAGAGGAATATTCATACTATAGATTCACAGAATTTCAAATAACAAAGATAACATCTAACTTAGACAATATACAAACTCCTATGTTCCTTGGTATATACTCTATTACTAACATATAATATCACAGGTTTACTAAACCTTTAGCTCTGATACCAAATCTATCACGGCCCAATTTTAGACCATGACGGTCCCAGGGTATGAGTAATGCCAAGGTGACTAGTACCTCGAAGAACCCGTGCTTTTACTTTAACTTACAATCATTACTTAACCTGTGATACATTTTAGGTGATAATTTTTTTTTTAAAACTACATAATGTTCATACAGACAAACTAACAGAGTTTCCTTTATAACTCTGACTTAAGCTATCCGTAAAACATAAACATTGCACTTCCAATATGGCATACATCCCCTTTTAACCTCCATTAGTCAATCACAACTCAATTTGTACTTCAATATTTGCATTCATAACTTATATCATATGTACATTATATCAATTTCTCATATCATATATATGAACATCATTAACATATTCATATTATATCTGATTATCATTTTGATCATATTAGACATTATACTCTTAACCAATCTAAGTCCTCTATACATTATATACCAAGGAACTTCTATACACAGGAGTGACCTCAAATACATACATCTATGATCCAAGGCTGAAAATGATGTAGCCAATGGATGTCTACCTCACTGAGGTCCTGAAAACATATAACCACTGAGGGAGGGGGGGGGGGGGGGGTGTGAGTATAAGATTAAACTCAGTGAGTTAATATATATATATATATATATATATATATATATATATATGAGTATACAATATTATTCATGAACAGTCACATCTATCCATTAATGATCTGTAAATATGAATATTGGTGATAGCATGATAAAATACATATCATGAATCATAATACATATAATATAACAGGAGCCTGTAACATGTCATATCGTATCATATCATACTTACTTCTCTTCTGTCACATAACTCTCCAATCATTCATTTCTAACCACCAACCTGTTATGCATAGGGAATTTTACCCCTCCCTAGTAGAGGTCATAACATATATCTGTGTACACAGCCGATGGTTTGTTTCTATACCATCAAAGTAATCCTGTTATAACATATTATATGCAGATGTCTCATATAGCATAAACATATCAATATAAGTCTCAAATATGACTTAAATGATGATATATAGCATAATAAAGTTCAAAGAAAGCATTTGGCTCAATTTCATATTTTTGTCCGCCGGATCCCAAATTGTGCTGCCGCAACTGGCTCCTAAATTACGGATCCATTTCTTATTTTTCAGGCACTTTCTGGTTTTCCTTGAAATCAATATTTACACGGCATTTTCTTTATACCAATAACAAATACATATATATAATAGACAATTGGGCTTGGTTTCATATCAAAAACCTTTTCAGAATGACTTTTATAGCAATTCAAAGTTTATGCCAATTATAGGCATTTCAGTAGCTCTGTTTTAGGTTATATTGGCAAATCTGCCCAAAAATGAATCATTAATGGTTTTCAAGCAAGGATATCATTTCATATGCATAAATGCATGACTTATGAATGAATAATGCATCAATCATATATATAGACTCACCTCTATCAAAAATTCCCAAATAGTACTCCAAACAGGCCTAGTCAGCCGTGATTCCCCGTCTGCAGCTTTAGCTCGGGACGATTCATATATATTAACCAAATTACTCTTATAAGACTTATACTTACTATTAACCATATCAAAACACATATTACATCATACCAAGGCATATCAGCATGCATAAACACATATTAACACATCATGCACATCAAAGGCTATCACTCTTTTAACACTTTTCATATCTTTTATGCATCAAATGCATTTCTATCACCATATTTTATTCACATTACACATGTTCATCATTAAAATGCTAAGTTATGAATTTCCAAACACTTAGCTCAATATTTCATACAAAGCATACATCAAATTTCGAGTATGCTTTCAAATCACTTATACCATTCAATCTTTCCACATTTAAACTTATACATTTCAATCACTTATGCCATTATACTTGTAATATCTGCCATTTTGAAGTGTATTTATTAAATTTATAAGGTTGGAGGATTTTAAAATTTTAAATGAGAATATGGAAAATTCAGAAAACTTTTATTTTGGGTTGCAGCAAAATTCAATGTCGACCCTTACTTGCTCTTAAGAACATAATTTGGTAAAGTATAAAATATAAAAGTTGTTAATTTATGTCTTAGCTATAACTCTGTAAAATGGTTTGATAAAATTCTATGTACGGAATGAATTGTGCCTATTTAAGCAAGGCTAGTCTGGTTGAGAATTTCTGCAGGGATGCAGTGTCTGTTTGGAATTACTGGGAATAACTGAGGCAGAATTAGCTAAAGTTGTGAACATGAAAAATGTTACTTTGTGTGTTGATATGATTCCTGAAAAATTTCAGAATTTTTGGATAAGTGTATCTCAGTAGAGAGTGTTTTGTATCAGGGCTATTCGGTCAGACTTTGAGGCAGGAGTTTGGGTGACATTTGGAGAGTCACCACTGTCTGTATGTTGATTAGTTTGATATGAAATTTGGATATGTTGTGCTTCTATCTGTTGATTTTAAGTGGCAAGAAGAATTGGTAAGTTTGGATTTTTGTAGCTCATTTGCGAGCTGGCTTAAGGTGGGATGTTCAGGCAAGAGTTTAACTTAGAAGTATTGGTTTTGGAGAGCCAGCCTTATGTGAGAAGGCATTTCGCGGACTGGCAATGCGAGGCGGCATTATGGCGAAGTGGTGAAGAGCTTTGGCGAAGAGCTTTTGGCGAAGAGGCATTATTCGAGGAGAGATGTGCGAGGTGGCAGTTCGCGAAGAAGCGAATAGGTGAAGAAGCATTGCCGAGGTGGCATATGCGAGGATGAGTTGCGAGGAGAGTTTGGCGAGACAGCATACGCGAGGTAGCTTATGCGAGCTGGAATGTACGAGGCAACAGTGCCGAATCAAAGTTGGCGAGCTGGCAAGTGCGAGCTGGGAATGCGAAGTGGGAATGGCGAGCTGGTTAGGCGAGGTGGCTTTGCCGAGCCAGGTCTCGCGAGGCGAGCTAGTCAGCACGTTTCTGGGCAGAGGCTTATTTAACCCCAGTATCCAGCCAGCGATTTTCACTATTTTTCTTTCTTTCTTCCTTTGTCAATTTCAGTCTTCTTCTCAAATTTGTTCCATATTTATTCTAAGGCATTAAGGCTTAGATTAATACAATAGATATTTGGAATAGTCTATTATTAAGGCAGAATCATCAATTTGAGCAGAGTTTGCAGAAAACTCAGTTTGAAGGAAAATAAGGTAAATTTCTTCTTAAGTTATTTTCTTTGGATTTATTTAAGTCTATAGGTTAGGATAATTAATTCTGGGTTTATAGAATTTATTGCTAGTGATCTGAAGCAATTAATGGTAATTAATGTGAGAGAATTTTGGAGGATTAAACTGCTGTGAACAGTAACTCCAAAATTTAATGTGGGATTTAATGCAGTTTTTCTTTACGAGAATTAATGGGGTATTGTTAGGAATTAAGAATAGAGATTCTAAGATAATTTATTATTAGGAAATCATGTGGAATATCATTAATTTGGAGAACCCTAATTTTCGTGTGCTTGGGATTTTCTTAGGAGGAGAATTCAGAATTTGATTGAGGAAAATTAAGTGAGCAGTTTGCTAAGGAAAAATTTAAGGAAATTGTGCAAGAGGTAAGTATGAACACTTTGTTTGATTTCCATTCCTTGGAAGTAATACAACCAATTATTTATTTGCCTTTGTTATCCTATTGTACATAAATGTTCATAAACTGTATATTGTGATTGGCTTGATCAATATTCTTGGATCGAGTTCATATGTCCTTGCTTGTGAACCCGAACTGAATTACTGTGGTATGATGAT
>CANXYC010456690.1:0-79884 GCA_948193065.1 Aleurites moluccanus
TGAGCATATTAACTTGTTTGGATTCCTTAATAGGATCAGAATCTGAATTAGATTCTGAGTTTGAACTGAAGGATGAGGAAGAGGTTACTAACTCATCTATTTGAAGGGACTTCCTATTTTCTGAAGTGGTAGAGGACTCAGACTCAGATCCAGAGGATTCTACAAGAATTGCAGAGATTCTATCTATGACATCTTGTTCTAATCCTAATTCATGAAGTCTAGAGTTGAACCTACATAATCTAGAAGTATGTCATTTTTTGCCACATTTGTAGCAGGTGATGTCTTTGAAGTCAGTCCTAAAAATACCAATAAAATATATATTTTATTGATATTTTTTCTCTAAATTTATAATAAAATAATAAAAATTTATAAAAATTAAAAATACCAAAAATAGTTTAATAGATGACACAAAACTTGTCTATTAACACACTCAAAACATAACACTCTAATTTTTAAAATATTTTTAAAATCATATTTTAATGATTAATAATAATTATTTTATGTATATTTAATTAAAATTATGAATATAAAATTATTTTTGAGATTTATTATATTTTAAAGAAATAATTATTTAAAAGTAAAGAAAAATATATTTTTCAAAATATATTTTTCTATTTAAATTTTATAAACTATTGTATTAAAATGTTATTGTTTAATTAAGTATGTATTTATTTAGTTAAATTAATTATTTTAATCATTGTCATTATTATTATTATTTTAAATTTTAAGAATTTTTGAAAATTAAATTTATATTTAAATAATTTTTATTAAATTGATAAGAAATTATTTTTCAAATTTTAATATATCAAAATGAAGTATATTTTATAAGAATTTTATTGATTATTTATTTATAATTTTTAGATTTAAAATTAATTTTTTATAATTTTTTTTTAAAGAGAGAGAACCAACCTGAGATTGCCATATGGTAGCCTCGGAGTGGTTGTCAAATTTACTAGCTAGCAAAGGAATATGGAAAAACAGAAAATAAAAGAAAGGAAAGAAAGGAATAAAAGATACACATAGAGAGAAAGGGTGAGCTAGTCACCGGATGACCGTTGTTCGGTGATTGGCTGTCAGCACACACCAATTAGGCGGGTAGAGGGAAGGCTAACAAGCACGGAGGAGTTGACGGTGGCAAATTTCAGTAAACGATGGAGAAGATATCGCCGGTCAAAGTTGAGTTGATCAAACTATTTTTCAGCCGATTCCAGCCATTTTCGGCTATCATTTCTAACGAAACCAACTCCATTTGACTTTACTTTGTCCAAGTTTTTCGATGACACTCATTTTGCCAAATTAGTGACCAGAGTCGGGACTAAAAATTAAGACACAAGTATATTTTTCCGACAACTGTGAACAAGTAGGTTTTATTTTATTCTAAAAATTATTTGAAGTATGTTTGGAAAAATATTTATAGAAAATATTGAATATTGACACTAGTGTTAGAATATTTAAGCAGTGAATAATTAATATCTGTATTTAAATTTAGTGTAAAAATTAAGATTAATTAATATAATTAATTTAGAATAATTATAAAAATTGTTTGAATAATATTTGTGGAATTTAGATATCTAAAGTTAAATTATTATGGAGTGAATTAATTGAGACGATAATTAAATTAGGTAGATAAATGAATTTAAATTAAAATAAAATATTAGAGCCTGATAAATAATTTTGTTGAATGATATTATAATTATGGTGATAGTTGAAGATGTTTTAGGTAATTTGATAGTGAAATGTTAATTGTAGTATAATTATAAATTGAGGATTCAATAAATATTTATTTTATAAAATTTATTGGAGACTGATATTTATAATTAAATTATAGAATAATTAACATATGGATTATTTATATTATTTTGAAAATTATTATTTTGGAGTCTAGTTGATTAAGAGAATATTTATTGATGTATTATAAATATTAATTATTTATTTGGATCGAATAATTGAGGCGTGCAAAATTTATAATAATTATTTATTATTGATTTGAGACTCATAATAATCATTTATTGTTGATTTGAGACTCAAAATTAGTCAGATGAATTGATTCTGATGAATGAGAGCCTACGGGCTATTTAGAAATGTTGTTATTTTTATTTTAGGGGGCTATGTCCTAATTTTAGGAGAGATTTTACTAAATTTTTAATAAATTTCTTGAAAATTATTTTTTAGAATTTTAGAGTCGGTAGTTGGATTATCTTCTCCTAATAATTCATGTATGTTTTTAATTAAGGTGTTTTAGATATTTCCTGGTCGTCAGACTTTTAGATGCTCCAAGAAAAGCTAGTGACTTGGTGTAACACTTAGTATTTAGAATGTTAGAGTAAGTATGTGCTCACTTATGATTGTTTGATGAATGTTAATATATGTATGTTTATATATGTGCATGATAGATAATTTATAATTGTCATGTTGTGTATAGATTACTTTTAGAATGGGTAAATGTTAAGAGATGATTAAATATAAGTTTGTTGAGTTTGGATAAGTTACAATGGAGAAGCATGGAAAATTATCACCAACAAATCTTTCACGAGCGTGAGATATGTATTTACGAACGTAAATCATCTTTTACAGGCACAAGATATCATTCATCACCGTAATAAATTTTTCTATATAAATTTTTCAGATTCTCATATTTACTTTCACGGACGTGAAACATCTCTTCACAACCATGAAAATATTTTAAACCTAAACATGAATAATGGCCTTCACGGCCGTGAAGCCTCTCTTCACCGGCGTAAAGACATGGATCTATAAATACCCGACTTCATTTATTCATTTTTTAAATTTCATTTATTTCATCAATTTCTCTATACTTCATAAATACTCTTCAACCACCCTTAAAACTCATTAAATTATCTTTTTTAATTATTATTTCAACTCCATTGATATAAAAAAACAAGAATCAAATAATTAAGAAATACCAAAATTTTAACTTCTCAAGAATTCTCCATTTTAAAATATTTGTTCCAAAACTCAATTATAAATTAAGATAAATTGATACATAATTAGAATAGATGAATATAAGTTAAGTATAATATTTAAAAGTATCAATTGACATTTACTATGAATTATAAGTAAAATATATAGATTTAAAATTTTTGGGTGAATAGTAACTATTCAACTCAATTTTTAATATTTATTTAATAAATAATTAAATTAATATTAAGAAACATGTTAGAATTATAAAAAATGATTAAAATCATAAAAAATTATCATATATATAAAAGAAAATCAAATATATATAATTATAATAATAATAAAAAGTAATATATATAGGATTCAGTTTGAAATAAAAAAATAAATAAATTATAAATTAAATTAAAATTTCAATTTATTATATTTATTAAATAAAAAATTAAATTAAATAATTATAAAATTATTAATTTTAATTAAATCTGATGAATTTGATAGGTTTATTTTTCAGTCATGTCTCTGCCAAAGTCATTGATGAATTTGCCATCTCACATCTTAATTCTTTGCGGTAGGCTCGCCCTCGATTTATATTCTTAATTAATTGCAATCATAAGAATGACGATTAATTATTAAAATAATATTAAATTTATTTACAAATACAAATCTTAATTTTATTATTTGAAAATTAATATTTTATATAAATTTTATCTAAATTATTATTTTTTAATTAAGTATGAGTTTATTTAAAAAGAATTTAAAGTTCATTTAAAAGAATTTAACGTCATGTTACATTTTACTTGTTAAATTATTTTATCTTAAAAATATTTTTAGTCATTTATTTATTTATTTTTTTCAATTTTCAAGACAATACATGAAATAAAATTACTAATGTCGAAATAAATAGGATCCAAATGATATTAAGACAAAATATTAGCCATTGATTCAGGTTTGAATATCCTTCTAATAACTTTAATTATTTGATAATTTTAAATTTATTCTATTTTATTTTTTAGTATATATTAAGACTTCTTTTGTTTTACAAAAAATTATATTTTTAAAAAATATTTTTCATATCGTTTAAAATATCTAAGAAAATTAGTTAACGGAAAATATTTTTGTATAACTTTATCTTTTCAAAAGGATAAGTTTTTTTTTCTTCTAAATTTTAATTAATTATTATAATTAAAAAGTATATAAATATATATTTATTAATTTCTCAATCCTGAGATTATTTTTGGTGGTCACAGGTACTGTCATAATTTATTTATATTTAAAAATAAAATTTAAAAATACAAAACTTTTATAAATTTAAATATTTTGATTGTGTTATAAATTAATATTTTTAACTAATTAATAACATGGTAATTAAATAATAGAAAATTATTTATTTAGAAAATATTTTTTAAAAATATTTTTCCTTGAAAAATACTTTTTAAAAATAAAATATTTTTTATGGAACAAGTGGAATCTAAAAATAAGAAACGTTGATTACAGATTAAATTTTTTTTAGGATTAGATAAAAACTTTAAATCAAAATCTATTGTCCTGTTATATATATAATATATATAACTATGCTGTAATTAAAATTTTCCAATTATAAAAGTTATTTTATTTATATTTTTTATTTTTTAAAAATATGATAATAAAAAAATACATTTATTAAAATATATACTTTTTATATAAAAACAAAATAAAACATAAAATATAAATAATATTTTATTATTATTATTTTTACTGTTGATTAAAAAAAATTTATGAATTAAAAATAAAAATAATAAAAAATTAAAAGTAAAATGAAACTTGAGTTATTTTAGTTAACTTGAATAAAAATGAAAGTGGAAGTGCAAAATATTAAAAGGAAGTGTCACCATTTTAGTTAAAATTAACCTCATGTTTAGATAGTGAAAATAAAGGGGAAAGAAAATAATAAAATAAAATAAAAATAGCATGCTTCCTAGCATTCACAACGGAAAATAAATCACACTAGAGAGTTTCATTATCAAAATGCAATTATCTTTATTACTCAAGTCAAACAATATTTGGTTTCAAAATCAATGAATCTAGAAAAAAAAAAAAAAAACTCACAGTGACTTTCATAATTAAACTCTTTATTGAATGAGACCCACGGCGCCGCAAGACTGGGTTGGATTGCGGTTGTCGAGGAAAGAATTGAGGAGTATCTCTCTCCTTCTGTGGTTTCACTGGTTATTATTAAACTCGTCATGTTTTTTTTTTTTTTTGCCACGTTAGATACCTCTTATCAGTTTCTCTCTCGTCACACCCAGCCAAAAACCTTTTTCTCTCTCTCTCTCCATCCATTTTTTTTGCCTGTTGTTTCTTACTAATTGGAAACATGTTTACTGGCCTTCGCTATGAAAAATAAAACTATATTAGAGAGTTTTATTATCAAAATGTAATTATCACTACTACTCAAATCAAATAATATTTGGTCTCAAAATCAAATAATCTAGAAAATGTTTACTCATATTGGCTTTCACAATGAAGCTCTTCCTTGAATGAGACCCTTGATTCAATGTGATGGATGGAGGGGAACCGCGAGATTGGATTGGCTTATAGGAGTTGAGGACTGCAGTTAAAAAACACAGTAGTCCAGCAGTGTTTGCTTTTTAGAATTTAAAAAATTTTTATAAAATTTTTTAAAATTCATAATATTATAATATTTATTATAACAAATTTAAAAATATATTTTTTATATGAAATAAAAATTAAATAAATTCAAAAAATACAATATAAATGTGTTAATTTAAATCGTTAAAATCTAATAATTTATATTTAATACACTTTCATATGTTTTTTCAACCATTTGATTTTTATTTCGTACAAAAAATATATCATTGAATTTATTTTAACAAATACTATATTAATATAATTTTAAAAAAAAATTTCAAAATTTTTTTAAATTCTAAAAAGTCAATATAACAAGAATTACTGTGTTTTTTGCACAACATCTCCTCAATTCAGCTCAATTTTTTTTTTAGATTTTAAAAAATCAATATAACAAAAATTATTGTGTTTTTTACATAACAATTTCTCAATTCGACTCAAAAAATTTTTAAATTCTAAAAAATTAATATAATAAGAATTATTGTATTTTTTACAGCAATCTCTCGACTCCACTTATAGTTGCCGAGGAAAGAATCAGAGAGATTTCACTGGTTACTACTACACTCTTCATTTCAAAAGTCTAAAGTGGAGAAATGGTAGGTGAAGATAATATCCAGAGAGAGAAGTAATGTTTTTACTAATTTTTTTTAATTAACATTTTATATTTTCACAAATTAGTTTTTACTGAAATTTATTGTCATATTTTTAATTTTTGTTTCTTATAAAAAAATTATATTAATATTACATTACATCATTATTTAATTTTTTTAAAAAAATTGTCATTTAAATTTAAAACTCTTGACTAAATAATATAAGACAAAAATTATTTTACAAAATTTGAATAATGACTTTTATTAAGCATTGAATCATTAAACTCTTTATTTAGTGATATATTACAAACAAAATTATATCACGTGAATCATGAAAATATATAAAAAAGCATTTTCCTTATTCTTCACTTCTAAACACATAATGATTTACAAGTATAACGAAATACTATTTTATCATCCTATCGAATCACAAAAAATTATAATTACTACTAAAAAATATAATTTATTATTATAGGAGTGTTTGGTAGAGCGATTATTAAATATGAGTGCAATTGTTAAATCGCTAATCACTAAAAATAATTTATAGTTGTTTATGAAATTTATTGATTGAAAAGAAATTTTGTTATAATTAGAATTTTTAGTAGGCCAACTAAACAACATAAATTTTTCTAATTGACGACACGCATGTTAATAATCTATAATTAGGGGTATTTAATTGTCCAACTAAACGATCCCAGTATATTAATAAGAGTGGCAATCCAAAATGACAAGGGAATTTTTTTTTTTATCAAATGGACTGTTTCACTAAGTTAAAGATATATTAGTCAAATATCATTGAAATATAATTTAAATTTTTTATCTTATTTAATATCTCATCTCTTATTTTATAAATTTTTATATTTATCATATTATTAATAAAAAAATTATTAAATACAAAAATATTTTGAAAAAAAATAATATAATATACATAGAGATATATAAAATAAAAAATAAGATATTAAATGAGACAAATAATTTTGAACGATTGAAATAGCCAGTTAGATCTAAGCCTTTAACAACTAGCAAGTCTAAGGTATCGTAGACAGGTCAACTTCTGCCTCATTTTAATAATCGTCTGAGATCACAAATATTTTGCTTATTTTGCCATTAGACGAGTTCACTTAGCTTCCAGTGAATCATTTTATATACGCAATGTCTGGTATCTCCAAAAATCGAGATTTGAGTTATATTTTCATAATACTTCACACTTAACAATTGACTGTATAAATATATTGAATGTGTTTGAATTTATTTAAAATTGGTATGAAATGTTATTTTAAAATTTTAAAAATATAAAATAAATTTTTAATTATTTAATAAATTAATTCAACATATCATTTTAAAATTTAAAAATAAAAAAAATTTAAATTAAATATATTAATTTTTTTAAAATTTTACTTTTTAAAATAAATTTTTTACTCAAACATCTTCGTTATCTCATTATCCAGAATCGAGATCCCTCAATAAAAAACAACCACATCATTAACTCACTTTAATCCCCAAAACGAGCTCAGATCTATGATCTCCAGTTTCATGTTTCGAATAATGGGTGACCTCATAATCTAAGACCTGTAAAGAAAAAAAAACTATCACAATTGAATTAAAATTTATTGAATCAGATTATATTAAAATAATAATAAAAAATTAAAACAAAAACAAATAAATCAAATATAAATATATATTTTTTATTCTTTGTTAATAAATAAAATAACTCTTATGCATAAATATATTTTTTACATAAATATACTAATTAATAAAATTAAATTTTATATATTACAACAGAATAAAATTATGCGATGTCAAGTAAAATTTAATGATCTAAAAACAATGACAACAAAAGGAATCTTTTCCTTGTGTGTTTTAACACGTCAGAATCCCATACACCAAATATTAAGAAGTCGTGATTAAAATAGGAAGCCTACAAAATCTCTCAAAAATTTCAAATTTACGAGTTCTGTGAAAAAAAAAAGAAAATCCTTAAATTAGAAAAGTTGAAACTCCAATTGGTTATTAACCTTTATACATACATATATGTATTTTGAATTTTTTATTATTATTATCAACCATTACGCAGTGGAGTACTATTTCTGACCTTTCTCAGTCTGGATCTAGGGTTTGCTCTTAGTTTCTTTTGAGACTCGTTTTCTGCCATTATCTAAAGAAAATAGAAAAAAAAGAAAACTCCAGCGCCACCTTTCGTTGCTTATATTACTTGACTGGTAAATCTATCTATCGATCATTCAATCAATCAAAAGCATATCACTCGTCGATCGATCTTTGTCCAACCAAAATTTGTTTTCAGGGTTTTTGGATTATTGGATCATCTCAAAATTTACAGATCTATCTATCTAGCTATTGTCTTAAAATCTGAGCAAACACAAAAATCGGATCATATATCTTAATCTTAATGACGATGACGATGGAAATTGTTGTGATATTCAAAAGCTGAAACTTTGAAGCTAAATACCGGGGTTTTTATTTTATTTTTTCAATTTTTTTTGGGTAAAGATGTATAAATCGGTGGTTTATAAATGGGACGAGTTGCTGGGAGATGTAGAAATATATCCACAGCAACAACAAGAACAAGAGGATGAAGAACACCAGAACAAGAAGAAGAGAGTGATTGATGAGATATTGACAAAGAAGGAAATCAGAATAAGCCACTTCTCGCAACCGAGTGAGAGGTGTCCTCCACTGGCAGTGCTACATACCATTACATGTGGGATGTGCTTCAAAATGGAGTCCAAGAACTCGGTCTCTCTTGACACGCCGCTCCATCTTTTGCACACCTCCTGTATCCAGGAAAACAAGGTATCGCATTAAAGCACAAACCTAATTTCAAGAAACTACCAAATCTAAAAAAAAAATAAGAGAAAGTAATTAAATAAGAAACCAAAAACCATAAATTTCTAAGCTTTACCCAGTTCAGTTTGTTGCACAGGGGACTCTGAACTAATGGACAAGTGCCCCATTTGAATATTAGAATTTTTTAGACAATTTCCAGTGAACTCTAATTTTAAGAACTATATAAACTCAACTAATTTGGCCCAGATAACATGAGTTTTTTCTTTAATACATATGTAATTTTTGGGAAGCAATTGGTGGCACTTTTACTCTTTATGTTCATGGGAAGTGCAGAAGTTTACAATTTCATTAACTGACTGAATAGAACTCTCATGCAAGCAAGCAGGACAAGTCTGTCTTACTAGTTACTAATCTGCTGAAGAATACTTGGAAAAATTAGGATTTTTGGCTGAAAAATGCTGAAAGAATACTAGCCTGAAACTCTATAAAATTTCAACAATATTATTATCTAACTGTGGGAGGTTGAGTTGCTGGTGCATGTGCAGAGGCTGTATGATGTTAAACCTAAAATCGGTTCTGCATGAAAGGTATTTCTGATATTGCCTTTATAGATTGTTTCAGAAGAGATGTGTTAAATTTGTTCTAGCCTCGAGTAATAGGAAGTATGACTTGAGACTTTGATGTGAATGGAAACTTTTGGAATTTGTCTTTGTGCTTTATAATTAGAAACATAAGTTCTGCTAATTGTTATGCTTCTGTTTTTTCAAACGATTTCATTTGTTTTTGTAATGCCTGCTCTTCTTATCTTATTTGTGTGTCATGAAAATGGACAGATTTAAGTTATCTCCTCATTATGTAAATTTCTGCTGTTTTTTCTTTTTGGTTCATGTTAATTGTGATTAGCATTATGGTGTTTCCAGACTGCAGTAGTGCTCCTAGGAGGGGAGGAGCTCCATTTGGTGGCAATGTATCCTAGAAATAATGAAAGACAGTATCCATGCTTCTGGGGATTCAATGTCTCAGCAGGGCTTTACAATTCTTGTCTTGGTATGCTGAACCTCAGATGCCTTGGCATCGTATTTGATCTTGATGAGACTCTTATAGTTGCAAACACGATGCGCTCTTTTGAAGATAGAATTGAGGCATTGCAGCGGAAAATAAGCAGTGAGGTGGACCTGCAGCGTATTTCTGGTATGCTGTCAGAGTTCAAACGTTATCAGGATGACAAGAACATTTTGAAGCAATATGTGGAAAATGATCAGGTTATTGAAAATGGAAGGGTTATCAAAACTCAGCTTGAGGTTGTTCCTGCCTTGTCTGACAACCATCAACCTATTGTGCGCCCATTGATAAGGTTACAAGAGAGGAATATTATTTTGACACGCATCAATCCACAGGTATGTGCTTCATGAATCTCGGAAATGGCATTAAATTTCTTATTTACTGTTATGTCTTTGAATCACCAGGTATCATTCATCAAATTTCTACTACATATTTTAGCGTGATTTGCTTCAACTGGCATGTATTCATACATAGATATGGCCCTTTAATATTTTTAGAGTCTACCATCTGCTTGCAGACTTCTGTATAATGTTTGTTCATGGGTTTGATTGCATGGTTCAGACTCACTTGCATATTTATTTCTTAGTTTGTGCGCGCACATGCAATGATATTTCATCCAAATATCAAATAACTTTTCTGTTTTGTAGATTCGTGATACAAGTGTGCTTGCGAGGTTGAGACCTGCATGGGAAGAACTGAGAAGTTACCTGACTGCTAGAGGCCGTAAGCGTTTTGAAGTTTATGTTTGCACAATGGCTGAACGAGATTATGCTTTAGAAATGTGGAGGCTTCTTGATCCAGAGTCAAATTTGATAAACTCAAAAGAATTATTGGAAAGAATTGTGTGTGTCAAGTCTGGTAAGTGATATGGTCCAGTTAGCAGATGGCCTTCACTCCTTTCAGAGGGTTATTGAGTCAAGATGATTATTTCTCTAGTTTTGTAATTTTCACCTACTTAGTTGTTTTATTTTCTGCCATTGCTTAATTTCATGGTTATGTATTTATAGGTTCAAGGAAGTCATTGTTCAATGTTTTTCAAGATGGAATATGCCATCCTAAAATGGCATTGGTTATTGATGATCGCTTAAAAGTGTGGGATGAGGAAGATCAACCTCGGGTGCATGTTGTTCCTGCATTTGCTCCGTACTATGCTCCACAAGCTGAAGTATAACTACAGTCATTTTCTATGTAGTTGGGAACTGCAATATTCAATACTGCATATTCTTATGCACTCTAAATATTTCTCCATGCCATAGCAGCATGCACTCATCATAATTCTTTATATTATAGGCAAGTAATGCTGTTCCGGTGTTGTGTGTTGCAAGAAATGTTGCTTGCAATGTCAGAGGTGGTTTCTTTAAGTAAGAATGTTAACTCAAACTTTGGTTTCTGAACTATTATTCTTATAGTCTAATTTGTTCATGCATATGATATTCTTTGGGCATGACATGTGAATATGATTAACAGAGAATTTGATGAGGGTCTTTTACAAAGGATCCCTGAGATTTCGTATGAAGATGATTTTAATGACATTCCTTCTCCTCCTGATGTGAGCAGCTATTTAGTTTCAGAGGTTAGTTGTCTTTGATATTATGGGCATTGAGAGTTATTGACACATTCTCCTAAATGATACCTGTATACTAGTCCTGGGATTTTGTACTTTTTTCTTCTCCTTATCTCTTGTCTGTATTCTGATTTTCGTTTACAATTAATTCTTTTGTTGCATTTAGGATGATGCTTCTACTTCAAATGGGAACAAAGATCCTCTTTCTTTTGATGGCATGGCAGATGCTGAGGTTGAAAAACGGCTAAAGGTAAATAGGATTCTCATGCACCAACTTGATATGTATGTTTTGATGTGCCTTTATTCTGAATCATCTATATTTGGCAGAGCATTATCTTCTATACTCATAGTGAATTAGAAATGCCCATGGAATGTTGATGTTGATTTATGGTGATTGATCATATTTGCATATATGTGTACCTTCAAAATAAAATTGGTTTCATTTTTATTTTTATTTTTTACTTTTTTCTTTTATTCAGGAAGCAATTTCAGCTTCTCCAATGTTCCCTTTAATTGTCTCCAATTTAGATCCAAGGGTTGTTCCTTCTCTTCAGTACACAGTGACATCTTCTTCTAGTTCAATTCCAGTTTCAACATCACAGCCTTCAGTAATGCCATTTTCAAGCATGCAGTTCCCTCAGGCAGCTTCATTAGTTAAACCATTGGCTCAGGTTGGTCCTCCAGAACCAAGCTTGCAAAGTTCTCCTGCTAGAGAAGAGGGTGAGGTGCCAGAATCAGAATTAGATCCTGACACAAGGAGGCGGCTTCTTATATTGCAACATGGGCAAGATATGAGAGAGAATACGCCAAGTGAATCACAGTTTCCTGTAAGACCTTCAATGCAAGTTTCAGTTCCACGTGTTCCATCTCGTGGAAGCTGGGTTCCTGTGGAAGAAGAAATGAGCCCTAGGCAACTGAACCGAACAGTACCCAGGGATTTTCCTCTGGAGTCAGAACCAATGCATATAGAAATGCACCAACCTCATCATCCCTCCTTTTTCCCCAAGATTGAAAATTCTATTCCATCTGATAGAATGCTTCCTGAGAATCAAGGATTGCCAAAAGTGGTAAGTGGTTTCCATGTATTTTTATTACGTTGAAATTTGAAAGGGTAAAGTTAACAATCCTTGATAATGCCTTTTAAGTTGCAGGCACCTTATCGAGATGATCGGTTGAGGTTAAACCATACAATATCAAATTATCATTCTCTCTCAGGTTAGTAATAAGACACAATAGCACATATTGTCAAACCCCATCTGTGCCCATCAGCAAGTTTGAGCTTCACCATTTTATTTCAGTCTCCCTTATTGGTGTGAGATGTATACTGCAAAGCCAATTTACCCTGTTATTTCTGTTGATATTATGATTTATGAATTTAGGTTAACATGAAAGTCATACAGCACGGTATCTCAGTCCTCGTAAACATCTTCTGAATCTTAAGTAGAATATCAATTTGCAGAGTAGTGCTAATCAGTGTTCATGGTATTCTATTGCTAGAGTGGTGTTATATTTGGATCTTTTGTTTTGAAGGGGAGGAAATTCCATTGAGTCGATCATCTTCCAGCAACAGGGATCCTGATTTTGAATCTGAACGAGCTGTTCCAAGTGCAGAAACTCCAGTTGGAGTGTTGCAGGAAATTGCAATGAAGTGTGGAGCCAAGGTAACAAGGAAAAGTTGCATTTTGAGGTCAACTAAAATAGGCCCAACAATTCATTCATATACCCTTATATTGCATTATTTCTTATGCATATTCCCCTTTTATATGTGTATATAACTTTGAATGGGAACTTACAGGTGGAATTCAGGCCTGGATTGGTTGATAGCAGAGATCTGCAGTTTTCCACTGAGGTTTTCCATGCTCTTTGGCTCTCTCTCTCTCTTTTTTTAAGTTTCATAATACTCTCTGTAAACATGAAATAATGTACTTGTCCAATCAAAACAATTGATGTGCACAATATTTTGTTTTGGTGGCTTGGTTCATAAAAGAAACTTCTGGATATATGACACTGACCTGTTTTATCTGATAGGAATTATATTGATAAGCCTATTGTTTTGCTATGAGACAACCAATAAAGCATGCGCTTCAACTACATACTGGTCTAAATAAAAGAACACATTGAAAATAAATAGGATGACATTCTATGATTAGAGCTAATAACTGCATATTAGGTTACCAAGCTTGGCGAAGAACAACTCCTTTTTAATATGTAATAGGAACACATGATCCACACACACTGCATACTGCTAGCTTAAGTGAACCTAGGTGTCCATAATGCTTTGAAAGAGCAAGGAATTTAAAAGATTTACAACATCATGTAATTTATTAGGAAGTTGGATATCTGAATTTGTAAAATCCAGTATGATGTACTCTATCTTTGCTTAATTTGTTCTAGAAAAGGGAGAGGGAAGGGCTGGTATAGGTCCAAATTAACCTTTTTTTCCCAGGTGGTGGAATTGGCACTGCAGTTTATCCCATTCATTACTTTTGCAGGCTTGGTTTGCAGGAGAGAAAGTAGGTGATGGAATTGGTAGGACGAGAAGGGAAGCCCAACGTCTTGCGGCTGAGGGTTCTATTAAGAACTTGGCTAGTAAGTTTCCTCATTATGAGTGTGTTATTGCTTAGCATATAAGGTCAATTTATTGTTTAGTTACCCATTTGTTAATATGTTTATCAGAGCTGTCCAGTGTACCAGGCAACTTCTCAATTAAGCTTGGGTTTGTAGAATTATTCTTAGCAAATATTAATTGATTACTTTTATATTTGTCTTTATGCTCATTGGGTGGAACTTAGTCTGTTGATTTTCAGCCTCTTAGACTTGTTACTGGAGCTTTGGCTCTAGATCAGAAGTTCAAATTGAGCCAATTCCATGTTGACATACTACATATTTTGAACTCATCATGTCATGAAGTTTACTTAAAATGTTAGCTTAGCATATTTGTTGTAAAGTGTTTCATCTAGACGGATATCTTAAACGTGGTTTTAGAGTGAAAAGTTCTCTATACTATTTCTCTGTGATAATGACAATTTTGAAAATATTTTTCCAGGCATATATATGCAACGTGCTAAGCCTGATAATGGGCCTGAGCATGGGGATACAAGTAGATATTCTAGTGCAAATGACAATGGTTATTTGGTGAATTTTGGGATTCAGCCATTGCCCAAAGATGAATCTGTCTCATCTTCAGCTGCCTCAGAGCCATCCAGAGTTCTTGATCCAAGGCTAGAAGGCTCTAACAAATCAATGGGCTCAATTACTGCACTTAAAGAATTTGTAGGTTCCAAGGAACTGATTTATCTTTACTGATATGTTTGTTTCTTCTTCCTGCAACATTGAGGTTTTTGATTGTTGATTTACTGTTGATTTCAGTGCATGACGGAAGGCCTTGGGTTAAATTTTCTAGCACAGACACCACTTTCATCTAATTCAGTCCAGAAAGATGAAGTTCATGCACAGGTTTGCGTTTGACATGGTTTTGTTTGGTTTTATACTAGTCTTTCTTCTTAGGTGCTTATCTTGACCATTCAGGTAAGCAAGTCATAGAAACAATTTTCCTTCCAACTTTGTAGGTTTTATACTTTGATTGAATTTTGTGAATGCCTTTCTTCCTAGGTGCTTATCTTGACTATTCTACGTAAAAAGTCAAATAAACAATTTTCATTCCAACTTTTTCATCTTGAGGAAACTTGATCAATGAATTAAAATTATGGGGTAAAATTATAGGGATTCCTATTTTTAGTTGCAGAGTCTTATGGCTAAAATTGGAAACCAGAATGGCATTGAGCTTGGCTTAAGATTTTCAAGATTATGCCTGTCCCTAACTTCATTCTGCACATCTGGTTTGTATAATTGTTCCTTTGATGTTTTGGAGGTTAGCCATATTATCTGGAATGAATTAATGAATTGAAGTTCTAGCATACAAGAATTGAGAGAGAAAAGTTGACAATTTAAGGTCTGCATTGTGAGAGTTTAAGCCAACTTGCATAGCCTTGTTTCTTGTTGAGTACTTGAGCTGTCAAAGAATGACGATAAATAGAAGCAGGATGACTTTCAGTTCTTGCCTTGTTAGATGTCTTTCTGTTTTTATTAATTCTGTTATTGTAAACAGACATTGTTTTCTCTTGTTCTAGGTTGAAATAGATGGACAGGTTATGGGGAAGGGAATTGCGTCAACATGGGATGAGGCTAGAATGCAGGTACCTCTTATATCATTTTCAAAATCTTGTTTTCTAGGACTGAGAATTCTCTCTTCTTGTTTAAATATTTATGGACCTTAATTAATGTATTTGAGCTCCTGAATTTGTTGTTACTCAGGCTGCTGAAAAGGCCCTTGGGAGTCTAAGAACAATGTTTGGTCAATTTACACCAAAACGTCAGGGTTCCCCAAGGTCTGTGATTTTGCTTGTGCTCCTATTGGATAATTAGTTTTTTCCTTGCATTCTTTGCTAATTATTGAGCCATGGGAATAAGATTATGCCTTGTCCAAACTCACAAAGGCCACTTTTGGAAACATGCCTATAGAAAAGGGATCTTCCAACTTTTGTTAATTTCACCCTTTTGGGATGATTAAATCTGCATATTATTATTGCTTAGCCCCACAAATATTTGAAGAGGACAAAATATTATAACAAAAATATGTAGAATTCTCGGCATTCTGCTTTGTCCTGAAGTTTCCAAAGTTTAGATAGATAGCCTTCCATTTTATAATTGGATAACAATTATACTTGTCATATTTGTTTATGATTTTACTATTTCAGACACTAAAATTTTTATGGACTGAGTTTAGAGTTTTCCTTTTTCTTTTCTATCCCCTCTTTCTGATTTTGTACTTTGGTAATGTGGATAAGGCTAATGCAAGGGATGCCAAATAAACATCTAAAGCCAGAGTTCCCGCGAGTTCTGCAGCGGATGCCCTCCTCTGCTAGATATCCCAAGAATGCACCTCCTGTTCCTTGAAGACCATGGGACACCTTTTCTGTTCCACTTTGATATAGAGGAATGCAGGGCTGTTAATTCTGACCCAACAGTTGACTCTTAACCATGGAGACAACTTAAATTTATGCAAAATGAAGCCAAGTGGAACAACAGCCTTATTGCAGATTTTGCCCAGTGACTGCTTCCTGTGATATTCATATTTCTGGCTTTGAAGTCACTTTTGTCTCATCTCTCTGAATGCCACCATTGAAATTCCTGTAATACACTAATTCTCCTCAAACTCCCTGGAAGCTTGATGCGGCAAAGCAGGTTGGTGTTATGTATCCCAAATTTTTTTGTGTGGTTGATGGTTGATGCTGCGAGAACATTGGGAGATTGGACTTGGTTTGGACTGTTAATATTGTTCATATGTGTAAGCGGAAACAGAAACGGTGCGGATCAAAGAGCAGCTTCTGGCTATGGTATTGAGGGCCTCTGCATATACTAACCCATTGACAGTGTTACTGTAAGCTAATCAACCAGTTTCTTTGGGCGTTATCGTCGTGACAAGATGAAGCTGCATACTGTCCTTGACATCACAGTTTTTCACTTGTTAAATGGGTAGAAAGTTTTCATCTCAGTTGTGGATTGTTCAACTCCTGTTAATGTGAAGCTTTATTTCACCCTTAAATGGAAAAAATACAGCAACATATTCAAACAAGATTCTCTTATTTTTTTTTTAGATAAAAAAAAAAAATTGCTTATGGTTTCAACTTAATTTCTTCAATTGTGGCAGGCAGCATGTCTCGTTAAAAAAATAAAATAAAAAAAAAAAAAAAAAATTAAAGTAAATCCAAATCACCAAGGCTTCAGCCATTTTATATTGAAATAAATAAATGTAATTAATACAATTAATGTATAAAATTTTTCTTAACATGAGAAAAAGGAAATTATTAAAAATAAATTTTTAATTTTTGTTTACTGTAAATAGTAAAAATAAAATATTAAATAATTAAATTAAATCATAATAATTAGGGTTTGTATTTCAAAGTGAAAACCTTCAATTTATATTTCAAAGAAAATAAAGGAAAGAGAACAATATATATATATATATATATATATATATATTTTTTTTTTTTTTGAGGTGAGAAGAGAACAATATTACAGTGGGTAGAATCTATCAAATTTCGAAAGCAACGTCGTTTTTTTTGTGTGTTGTGTTGGCGAGAATTTATCAAATTCCAAAAACAACGTCGTTTATTATGAAATTAAAAGGTAAGAGTAAAAAAGTAACCACTCCTTTCCTTTCTTTTCTTTCCTTTTCTTTTCTTTTTCTCTTTCTTTCTGGCATCATCGGCGTCACCGGTGAGCATATAAAATGCCAAACGCACAGAAGCATTTAAAAAGCAACTCTTCGCTTCTAAGTTTGAATCTTCCTCTTTCACTCAGAAAACAGAACAAAACTCCGTTTCTACAGAACCACTTCAAGGAAAAGTAAAATCAAATCTGAAGCTCGGAGAGGAAAACAAATTCACATCACATGGCTTCTTTCGATTCCTTTGGCATCGATGTAGAGGAGATTCATACTTCCAATCACAGATCGTTCCAAGAAGACGATGATGAAAGCTACTCCAATTTCGGTTCCTACTCCAACTTTGCCCCTACTGGTACCGGCGAGTTCCCTGGTGGTGATGTCTCCGTTGATCACGTTTCCGCCTCTTCTCCTGATGTTTTTGGATTCGAATCTTCATCCGTTGATGTGGATCCGAACACTAGCTATTCACAGAGTCCGTTTAGCTCGATCCATGTTGAGAATGGCAACGGCAACGTTTATAATGTAGATGGAGATGGCGTTTTTGCATCGGATGGAGCGGTGCTTCCTCCACCTACTGAGATGGAGCCTGAGGAAGGATACGCCCTTCGCGAGTGGCGGCGGTGAGGGTTTTGAATCCTTTGATCTCTGTTTCTTTTTTTTTTAGGTCTGATGTTTTTTTTTTTGCAAAGAACTTGCTGAGATCCATTATGCTGCGTTAGTAAGGAAGCTGATTCTATGTTGTATGATATGCATTGAAGTACTGTTTCTGCTTGGTATTCTTCCACTTCTTAAGATGAAATGCAGTAAAGGAATTTTATTTGTCGATCTGCTTTATATGATTATTCTAATAATTTGATATTTTATTCGATGTGATCTGTTAGAGCTTATTAGCTACTGTGTGCATATCTAAGGGGGGTGTAAGAAGCTTAATGTTCTTGTGACTTCCTTTGTACGGTAAGATTGATACTCTCAGTTCCACCAGGATATTTTGGATCTATACTTCCACATTTCTTACCGAGGGATTGCAGGGATGAATTTTGATTTCTTTCTAATATATAAATAAAATTTAGTTTAGGCTTGGAATCTCTATCATGAGTCCTCAAAAGTTCAAATTCATTGGATGCAGTGAGGGCTTCATCGGTTGAGAGAGATACTCTTACTGTGTAGCTTATCTGATCCGCCAAAAAAATAAAAAGAAGTCCAAATGGTTATGTGCTTAAAAGTAGCTATAATATGGAGTTTAGGAGTCTTGAAACATCATATGCTTTATGCATCATTGGTGTGAAATTGGAATTGAATTGTTGAAATGACTGTTACTTATTAATTTTCAATGGAGTTACAGATAATTTTACAACTCGCAATGGGCTTATTGTCAATTCATCCACTGATTGATCCTAGGCTATTAATTCAATGAAGTGCCTCTCTTAGATAGTTTGGTATTTTAGATGTCACGGTACTCTAGGTTTTACAACTATATGGTGACTCGCATTGTTTAGGATTTTGTCGTGGAATTCTTGGGATATTTCTAGATCTAATATGGTGGAACTTAGGTTTTTCAACCTCGCCAATCAAGTTGGATTTAATCCTTGAAGTATCATAAAATTTCTGTTTGGAGGTGTCATATTTATGTCTCAAAATGCTCGATTCATTTGGAAATCTGATATCCAGAGATTCATCTGATGGAAAATTGTCTCCACATGCTGAAACATACCAAATATAAATGTAAAGATTCTTTGTTCCTTTGAGATTTTTGAAAATTAGATTTATGATTGCTTCTGCTTCATTTTTCTGGGCAGCCAAAATGCCATGTATCTCGAGGAGAAGGAAAAGAGAGAGAAGGAAATGAGGCTGCAGATCATTCAAGAAGCTGAGGAGTATATCATTGCTTTCTATGAGAAAAGAAAGCTTAACATTGAGACCAACAAAACTACCAACAGAGAAAGGGAGAAGGTAAGAGTTTCCAAGCGAACAATCATTTTTGCTAGATTGTCTATTTTAGTGGTTGCAGTATTTAGATATTGGGGTTGTTTATGGAACAGTTATACTTGGCCAATCAAGAGAAATTCCATAAAGAAGCTGACAAACAGTACTGGAAAGCAATAGCGGAGCTCATTCCTCGTGAGGTTCCTAATATTGAGAAAAAGAGAGGCAAGAAGGATCAAGAAAAGAAACCATCAATAACCGTCATCCAGGGCCCAAAGCCTGGAAAACCCACTGATCTTTCAAGGATGCGCCAGATACTTGTGAAGCTGAAACACACACCCCCACCTCATATGATGCCACCTCCACCAGCACCAACAAAGGATGCCAAAGAGGGAAAGGATGGAAAAGATGCCAAAACCGGAAAAAATGCAGCATCAGATGCTGCAGCGAAGAAGGAGCCCGCTTCATCGGCTAAAGATGCCACTTCAAATGGTTCATCACAACCTCCCAAAAAAGAGGTTCCTCCTACTGGCGACCAGCCTGCCACAGAACCCGAGTCAACACCAACAGCCTAAATTACTGGGATTACTTAGCTTTTTCAATTTATATTTTGTATGATCTTGTCTAAATATTTTGCTTTCTTATTCCTTGTCTTTGTCCAGCTATGACCGATGGTTGTTTCTCTTGTATTTGCATGCAGATTTGACGGTGGGTTTTGTTATTATTTGTATGGGCATATTACATGAACTGCAATTTTGGCGTTATTAGACCATCTTGTGTTTTCTTAAAGCTTGCTTGCCGATTGCTGGCGTTTGGGAAGACAACAGAAAAAAAAATATTTCATCTTTTATCTTTTATATTTGCATTTCATTTTATTTTAGTTTTTCCGAGTGTAAATGTTCCATCGTTCTCAAAAAACAAAAAGCTATTTTGAGTGATTGGCTTAATAATGCTTCAATGTGTTTTATTAGGCCAAAGAAACACATTGAAGCATTATTAAGCCAATTACCTAAATTAGTTTTGGTTTCTATTTTGTGTATAAGTTCTCTTTCTTCTTCTTTTTGGTTCTTAAATGTATTTTATTATTTTCACAATTAGGGCAGTCTTTCATTTAATAAAGTTGCCATTGTAGGTTGGGGTAGCTAGTGATATCATTTGCGCTCGCAAAAATAAATAAATAAATGCAATGTACTTAAATTAATGTCATGAAGATTGAGAGCTAGAAGATTATAAGTTTAATTAGAGTTGATCTAATTTATAAAAAATAAGTTTAATTAGAGTTGATCTAATTTATAAAAAAATAAATCATAAGTAATTAAATTAAAATTAATTTTTTTATTTTATTTTTTAAATTTAATTTAATTTCTATAAATAAAAAAATAAATAATTAAATCAGATATATATAATACTATTTCAATATTTTAATTTAATTAATTTTATATAAATTTAAATTTAAAATTATTTATTTAAATTAAATATTAATTTGATAAGTTTTAAATTTTGACTTATTATAACGTGAATGATAATTTATTTTTATTTAATTTTCATATAATATTATAATAATATATATTTTTATTAACTTATTATTATAATATATTTTATTTATGCGACTAATAATAATAATAATTTTTTAAAAGGCAAAAATTCCAAAGTAAAAGTTTCTGTCAAAATTAAAACTGCGGCATTTTAATTAGATAATAATAAAAAAAGGTTTCAAAAACAAAATGGTACCATTTTGAATGAAACAAAATGACATTATTTTAATAAATAAATTAAAAAAAAAAAATTATCTGTTTGACTAGAAAAATCTAGTATAGGTGAACAGATCAACATTTACCCAACTGAATTATCTAATTTTTAACCTGATTTTTAAATGACAGTTAATTGAAGTGAATCAGACTAATCGTTCAATAAATTTTCAATTTTTTCAATCCGATTCAATTTTTAAAACACTGATTTTTATCACTCTCATGCATAAAAAAAATATTAAAAAATCTATTTTTTTTTTCATATTTTTGCTTGTATTATGAAATGTTTAGCTTATAGTATGGAATTGTCAATAAAGCTAAACATTTCATTCTATAAGCTTTTGGTTAGTAATACAGTAGTGAAATTTTTAGCTTATAGTATGATAGATTCAAATTTTGACAATTCCATCTCATTTAAAGAAACTTGGATGCTAAAAAGAATTCCCATATTGATTAATTTTAACCAAGTTCATTTTTAACCACAATTTTAACTTGCTTCACTAAATCAAACATCATGCTTAACAATTGCTTGTCTATTACTATTCACCACCTTAAAAAATAAAAATAAAAATAATGATCCACAAGTTAAATAAAGGAAACATAATAGCTCTTAAATTTATTTTATTTTGTTTATTAAACTTTAAACTTTCATTTCTTCATATAAGGACTTTTTTTTTTTTTTTCAAATTAAGAACTTTTTTGCAGCAAAAGTAAAATTGGGAAGAAATTTATTAATGATAATTTATAAATTATTAAAAAAATGATATCTAACATAGAAAAATAAATTATTTAATATAAATATTGAAAAGTTTAGAGACAAAATATTAACTGAGTCTTTTTCTTAACTTCAATATTCTCCTAATTAAAATTAGTGTAAATTTCTTTATTATTTAAATCTCCATTAATTAATTTTATTTTTATTATAAAAAAATTCTTAATATGAGAAAGAAAATTCAAGACTTTGATACAGACAAATAAAAATTTTAAATCATAATAAATAAAATAAAAGAAATTTGGAGATCTCATAATAATTTTTTTTTCCTTTAATAATAAAAGCATTTTTCTTAATTTGATAATCATACAACATAGTGGGGATTGTCACAAAAAAGTGGTTTTACTTTCTGCAAACAAAATAAATGGAATACAAAGTTAACAAGATGTGTTTACTCTGATGTGCCAAAAACACATAAACTATTACTGTATTGACTTTTTAGTGCCTAAAATTTTTTTTAAAATTTATTAAAAATTATAATATTATAATATTTTTTATAATGAATCAAATGATATATTTTTTTATAAAATAAAAATTAAATAAATTCAAAAATTATAATATAAGTGTATTAAATTTAGACCGTTAAAATTTAATGGTCTAGATTTAATATAGTTCTAACATATATTTTTATATTTATTTAATTTTTATCTTATACAAAAAATATTATAATATTACGATTTTTAATAAATTTTATAAAATAATTTTAGGCACTAAAAAGCCAACACAATAAAAACTGGTGTGTTTTTGACACATCAACCTCTCGACCCCTATTCAACTTGTTACTCAAATTAATAACTATAACTATTAGGCTGTTTACAGTTTGGTTTGATTCGATCATTGAATTAAATCAAAATTTTAGAGATTTTAAAATAGAGGAATCGAATCAAATTATTTTTTTTAAATATCTAAATCAAATCTATTTTTCGGTTATTTCAAATAAAAAATCCCCTGTTTTTTGATTATTTTTTATTATATAAAATTAAAATTAAAAATGATAATTATACATTCAAACCAAAATTAATTTATGATGTATTAGTATTGTCAAATTAAAATTTTAAATATAAAAATTATTAAATTAAAATATATCTAAATAAATCATAATTAATTTATCACAAATCAACTATAATTATCGAATTCTCAAAAAATATAATATATAATTTTAAATTTAAATTGAATAGCTTAATTATATATATATATATAGTAATTTAATAACTTAAATATAAATTAAATAATTTAATTACTTTGTATGTATATAAATAGTAGTATATTATGTATATATAATATATATAATGTATATTATTTATTACTTATTGGTTTGATATTTCAGATATTTTGAGTTTGATTCGGTTCTCGATTCAATTATATAAAATATTTAAATTTTTTTTTTTTATGAATCAAAACATAAATTGTATTTCATTTTTAATATCATACCAACCAAGTAATCATGACCTAACTAATATTTATAGTAACAAATATTAATTTCAAAGAAAAAGTTAAAAATATATATTAAATTTCAAAAATCATATTAAATGAATTATGAAAGACAGATAAAATAATAATAATAATAATTTATTAATATAATTAAAAAAGAAAAAAAAAATGACCGCTAATAAATTTTGATTCAATGATACTATGGATCACTATATATGTAAGAGGTTATAAATTCAAACACTCAATCCAACCCCAACTAAAAAAGAAAAGAAAAACAAAACAATAGTGACAATAGGGCAATGGGCTCAAGTCAAGTTCCAGTTTAGAAGTAGAAATGCAGAACAGTAAGCCCAAACAATGGAAGGTACAATTTAGCAAAAGAAAGTGAAAACACAAAGGGATTTTTTAAAAAATATCAAAAAAAATAAAAAAATATTTTTTTAAAAATATTATATACATTATTTTTTTTTTAAATACGACATGTACCAAATATATATTATCATGTACTAAATATATTTCAAATGGACACAGAACTAGACCTTCAAATTACCAAAAAATAAGCCAATTATTGTTCCCAACATTTTGGCTCCTAATTCACTTTGTTGCTTTCATTATCAGAAAGAAGCCCTTCTCCAATTCAGGATTGATCTTGCTGGTTTAGAGACTTGGGACTCAGTTGTTGTGAGTGGGATAGAGAGACACTTGCAATTCCAACTCAATTTCACAACAGGTGACTCGATCTCTCCCCTCTCTAGACGTAAGAGCTGCAGTAACATCCAATGTTTTGACTCCACTCTTCCATTTACATTTCTCATAATAATATACACAATTAAGAATTGCAATATAATTTATTGTAACACCTAATTGAACTTGATTTCAGGGATAACTTGCTTTCTGGTTAGATATCAACGTGGTTTTTTAGTATAGAGAATTTAACTGAATTGTATGTCTTGGTGGAAACAAGGTTACCTGGAAAAGTGCGAACACAGTAAGCCCAAATGAAGATGATAGGGTAGCGCAAGAATATAGTATTAATAATCAAAAGAAGAGTAACTTTTCACTTGCTTTCAAAGCACTACTTAAGTAATACTTTGAAAGAAAATTATAAAATTTAGAGTGATTATCACTTTCAATTTTTCATGATTTATTTAAAAATAATAATTAATTAATCGTGTAATTATGAGAGAAGTCTTAGATAAATTTAATTCATTAAGTAAAATTATAAATTAATCAATAATAAATTGATATACTATTATATTAATTACAATATAAATCTATAATTTAAATAATTAATTATTATATAAATTTTATGAGTAATTATTATTTAATAATATTTAATTATTATTAGTAGTTTATAATTGTAGATAATCAATTATTGATGACAAAGAATGAGTGTGCATTGGCATAAGTGAGCTGACTTAGGTCAACTTTTCAACTTTATAAAAAAACGAATCATATTTGCTCAAGTCAACAATGGAATGACATGGAAAGACAATAAAAAAATAAAGGTAAGATCCAGTCCAATGACCTCTTTACTAGTATAACCATAAAATAATTAAAATATAATATGTGTTGATAACTCTTAAAAATTAAAGTAATGAAGATTTAACATTTATTTAAAGGTGGTTTGGCATAGACAAGTTTAAACACAAAACGCATCAAATGGCCAAAATCAACCAATATTATTGTTAGCAACATTCATTATTTTAGTTCCAATTTCTATTTGCTGCCCTCAATATCAGAAAGAAGCCCTCCTTCACTTCAAATTTCTTCTTCTTGAAAACATTTCTTCCTACAACAATGATCTCCATGGCCTAGAGACTTGGAACTCAACTTCTGCAGGTTATTGCGAGTGGCCAGGAGTCCATTGCGCTTACAACTCAGTTTCACAACAGAGAACGATCGTTGGTCTTGATATCTACTTTCTCATTTCTCGGCTACCCTTGAAATATGTAACTACTTCTAATGTTTTAACTCATCTGTTTCATTTACAAACACTCGAGTTCCTTGACATTACTTATAGCAATATACAAGGACAAATCCCAAGAACTGGGATTGCCAATTTGACTCAAATTTGACTATTTGACATGGAAGGTAACTTGTTCCATGGGGAGATTCCTACACAGCTTGGGAATCTCACCAATTTGGAAGACTTGGTTCTTTCTGATAATAAATTTTCTGGAGTAAATCCATCGCTAATGTCCCATTTGGTAGGATTAAGAAGTTTAGATTTGGCAAATAATTTGTTTTCCGTGGAGATAAATGATGAGCTAAGAAATCTTTCAAATGTGGAGTTAATATTTCTAGAAAACAACAAGATTTGAGGGAAGATTCCTCTCTCAATTCAAAAAATGCAACAACTAGAATTAATTTATTTACACAATAACTTCTTGTCTGGCGAGATTCCAACATGGAATTTTGATTTGGATCATTTGAAATATTTGTCTCTTGGAAGAAATAATCTTTTTTGGAAAAATGAGAGTGTAGTATCAAAAAGCATGTTACATGTTTTATCTTTACCATCTTGCAACATTTCAGGGCAAATTCTGAGTTGGGTCTCTAACATCACAAATCTTGAGTACTTGGACTTGAGCGAGAATAGCCTCCAAGGAATTTTCGCTCAATGGTTGGCTGATAAGTCATTTTTTGTCTTGCTTTTATATGATAATATGCTTTCAGGTTCTCTACCCCATAACTTGTTTAACTCATCTTTAGTGATGATAGATATGTCAAGGAACCATTTCTCAGGAAGATTGCCAGAAAATATTAGTGACTCTATGGTGATTGAAAGACTCGCGTTGTCTGGTAACAGTTTCTTTGGACCAATTCCCAAATCCTTTTCCAACATATCAAATTTGAGAGTGCTTGATTTGTCACACAACAAACTTTCAAGTAATGAATTCCCAAATTTTCAAGATGCACTATCTTATCTTGATCTCTCTTTCAATAAATTTTTTGGTGTGATTCCAGATAATCTCCCTCAATTACTAAATGTGCTTGGGCTAAGCCATAATTGGTTTTCTGGGGACTCGGTTCAAAGCCTCAGAAATTCAAGTGGTCTTAGACGTCTTGATCTCCATCATAATTATTTTACTAGTGAATTCCTTGCTTTCCTCTCTAATATTACCACTCTGGAAGTTCTAAATCTTGGAATGAATTATTTCCAAGGACCAATCCCAAATTTGTCAAACCTCAAAAGACTTCACATCCTCGATCTTTCCAAAAATAATTTGAGTGGAAATGTGCTAAGTAGTTTGGGAAAGCTCAGGGGATTGATTCATATTCCCCATCACTCATCCATGTCTGATGTATTCGACGCATTATTCGATTTTACATTTATACCAAACACATCGTATCCAAACATGGAAGTGTTCTGAAAAACATCACTGCAAAATCTTCCTAATCAATACCTTAGCTTACATATTTTCCTAGATTTATCAAACAATAACTTATCAGGTGAAATTCCTGATAGTTTAGGTGGTTTGAAAAGTTCAAAATTGATGAACATCTCCCACAACAAGCTTTCAGGGAAAATACCGGCAATTTTTGGTGATTTGAAAATTTTGGAAAGTTTAGATTTATCATACAACAATCTTTCAGGAGAAATTCCACAAACATTTGGAAAGCTTTTGCAATTGAGTGACTTGGAACTGAGTAACAACAAACTCAGGGGTCGTATTTCAAATAGTCATCAAATGGATAGATTGAATGATCCAAAATTTTATGCTAATAACAGTGGATTCTGTGGGATGCAAATTAAAGTAGCATGTCAGAAGGCATAACCAAAGACAAAGCTTAAAGAAAATGATCAGAAAAATGAGGAGATATGGTTCTCATGGACGATGGCAGTTATTGGATTTTCGTCTGAATTTTTGTCAACATTGTTGGTCCTTTTGTCCATTGGCTATTTCAATGTTACACCAAAATCAAGTATAAAACGCCATGTCAGGACTCTGAGGAGATGAGGTGTTTAGTATTTGTAATTTTTTAAATAAATAAGTGCAGCCTGTGACCTCAAGATAACATTGTGTAACAATTTTTCTTTAAGACTTCTAATGATAATAAAAATTCAAAATTTGTTTTTTTTTTTATTTTTCAATTTATTTTTTAATTTTTAGGTCCAAATGAGAAAATTTTGCTAAAATTAAGATTGAGAAAAATATTTTTTATTTTGTTAAAATTGGTATAAAAAATAATGTTTACTCATAATTAAAATAAAATAATATTTTTTTTCTCTCTCTTTTCAAATCGTAAATCTTATCTAATAAATAACTATCATAGGGTAAAAAGAGAGAAAATATATTAATATATTTTTTTTATATATTAGTATTTTTTTTTAATTTCATTTATAAATACAATATTATTATTTTTTATTTCAATTATAATCAATTTATTTTACTTTAATATATATTAATTTTGAATAAGTGTTTGAGTTCTTAACTTTTTAAATTTCATAAATAGTTAGTTAGAAAAAAGGTAATAGCAAACAAAATATAAGATTTTATAAATAAATTATTAATCATATACTTGAAAAATAATAATATCAAAATATTAATAATGTAAAATATATTATTATTTTATTATTTATTAGAAGATTAAAAAGTGTAAATAACTTTAGAATTTCAATTCAGTTTTTAAATTTTAAATTTATTATAATGAGATATTTTCATATTAAATATCCCAAATGATCAATTTAAATTTAATAAATAAGATAAATTATTATTATACTCTTATATTTATCATAATTAACATTTTTAATCTTTATTATTTTAAAATTAATTAGTATTCTTGGTCTATAAAAAGTGTAAATAGACAACATTTTAAATTCTTGTATAAAAATTGGGGCGTGCGTGTTATTCTGTGTTTTTGGCATTACATAGTTTTTGGATATTCATGTTTGCTTGTACTTTCTATTTATTCTACTATTTGAGTGAGAATGTAGTTTATTTCTAATTCTATGTTTTTACATTATGACTATCTTCAACGATAAATCCATAAATTTATTTTTAATTGAGTTAAAATTTAAAAATATTTTTAAGAAATTAATTTTGAATGAACTAAAATTATATAAAAATTGAATTTTAATAGACTAAATAAAATTTTTTTATGAGGGTGATTCAAATTCACAGTTATCTCCGTTCATGATTATGTTATGATTAGCTGAGCTCCTGTGGTGTATTTTTTAAATTTCTAGTTATGTATCTTTTGAATTTCCTGGACTGCTTAAATAATATTGTTTTTTTTTTTAACAATAAGCTCTATAAGAACCAAAATAAAATATTAGATAATGTTCTAAACATTATGGAGCCATGCTCCTGTTCTATTAGTAATTGAGTGAAATTAGGCCCTTACACTCAGAACAGAGCGATAACATTTATTCGCTTATTATTTTGACCTAAAATTTAATGTAACCAAACTGTCAAGTTTATTTTATTTTATTTTACTCTAGTAGTTATTTTGCTCCAAATATATTTGAATTTGATATTGGAGAAAGGAGGAATCCATTTCTTCTTTTTTTTGGTTGTGTATCCCAATGTTATGTAATAGAAAAAGTATAAATTAATTTATTAATATTAATTAGTTTAATATTAATTCTTTCATTTTTTTAAATTTAATTTAATTTTCATAAATAAAAAAATAAATAATTAAATAAAATAAATATATATATATAATCTTTGCTCAATTCAATTTTTTATCATTATTTCTATTCACTTTTACTTTTTAAAAAATTTATACTATTTTAATATTTTAATTTATTTAATTTTATATAAATTTATAATTATTTAATTTAATATTAGTTTGATAAGTTTTAAATTTAACTTATTACATAATATGAATTATAATTTATTTTTATTTAATTTTTAGGTAAAAATGTGTGTTGTTATTAATTATTATTAAAATATATTTCATTTATATAGCTAATAATAACAATAATAATATAATTTAAAAAACAAAAAAAGCAAATAAATAAATAAATTTTAATCATTTCTGCAAAATTGTCCGTCAAAATCAAAACAGTGTTATTTTGAGTTTTTAAAAATGACGTTGTTTTGATTAAAATATAATAAAAAATTTAAATAAAAAATAAAAAAATCCCACCCATTTGACTCAAAAAATTTGATATGAGTCGATCGGATTATCAACTATTCAGTCATATTATTAGATTTATATCAATTTTTAAAGAAAGGTAATTGAGGTGGACCAGATCAATCAACCAATTAATTTTTAATTTTTTCGATTAAATTAATCGATTCAGCCTTATTTTTAAAATGCTGATTTAAATAGAGAGCAAATATCTTTCACCCTTCAGTTTTTTACATTATCATTTATCAGTCAAAAATGTAAAAATTAGACATCAAAGTGTTGTATAATATGTTAGAGAGATTGCCGTCTAATGACTAAAAAAATTCAGTATTTTTATGTTATTTTTTAATTTTGTCCAAAATAGTTATATTTTAATTTTTAAAATTAATTATAATTATAGTCAATTCTCAAAATTGAAGATGACTTGAAAATTTTAAAATTTTATATTATTTTTCAATATTTTCCAAAATTTTAAATTTTATCATTTTTTTTATCAAACAACTTGAATTTTATATAAATTCAGTTTAATTTACATACTCATAAATAAAATAAAACATATTAATTTTTTTAAAAATAAGGAAGATTAATTATATTTATTTATAATTATAAGTGGCAAAATTAAATATTTGAAATTCTTGTCAATTCTAATAAATTTTAAAATGATTTAAAATTAAATATCTTGTAAAATTAAAAATTAATTTCTCATGTATCTTATAAAAATAAAAATTGATTTGAAAATTAAATATTACATTAAGTTTATTATATTATTTTTAATTTTAAATACTATAAATTAAGCTGAATTTATATTAAATTTAATTTGCTAATAAAAATTAATAAAATTTAAAATTTTAGAAAAATTAAAAATTGATATAAAGTTTATTGATTAGGCTTTTTGCACAAAAAAATAAGGCTTTTTGCTTAAAGTAATTCAATTTTATTGATAAAACTGAAATGAATTTTTGTGTAATAATTATTTTAAATATTGTGTATATAAATAATAATTCATTTTATTTTATTTTCTTAATTATTTTTATTTATTCAATAATAAATAATAATGAAATTTTAAGAGATTAAGACGTATATTTACATAATTTAACCATACATTAAGTCTTAATTAATTTAACTTTTTATAAAATGACATAATTTTTATTTAATTTAAAATAATTTATTTTATATTAAAAGATTAAATTTTATAAACTACTTTCTTCCAAATATAAAAATTAATAAAAAAAAAATCATTTGAATTGGATTCTAAATTTGAATTTCCAAATAAAATCACACAGATGCATTATTACTTTTACAGAAATGAACCGAGGACAGAAGGACATAAACTCAGTTGACATTGCAGACTGGCTGCTCTACTTAGGAATAACCTGCTCATGAATGTGAAACCTAAATAATGAAAAATATCATGGTGAGAAAATTAAACGAAAATGCAACCACAACCACAATCTTTTCATCATTCATTTTTACATCTTCACTTCCATTGACAACATTTCATTCTGGCAAGCTAAAGCAACTGCACAATGATGACGAGTAAAACAGTGCTGATAATGCATAAGTTTCTTTATCAATGTGACTAGTAGTTATTAATTATGCCTCAACTGCTCTTGTATGTTCTTCTTTTTACTTTTCTGTTCTTTTTCATAATATAATACTTTCCACACAATCTTGACGTGAACCAAATACAATAATCATAATAATTGCTTCGCATCAACTTTAACAACATTATAAATTTGCCACTACAATTTGGTATAAACTCTGCTCACTTACCCTCAAAATTAAAAAATATAATATATATATATGTATATGATTGGAAATGATGTAAGTAATGATTCACATGAATGTGCATCTTGATAGCAATAAAAGACTGTTCTTCATCTAGGGGTTACCTCAGTGATTGTGATAGGAATAGAACTCATCTGCTGGCTAGTAGAGTCAACAGATGACTTCTTAGTTGAAGATGGTCGCCCATTGAGGCCCACAGGATCTTGGAAGAAACCTGGCGGAGAAAGGAGCTTCTCATTAAGCCGGATGTTCTTCGAAAGCATGTCAACAACCTGACTCATGAGTGGCCTTCGGTTCGCTGTTCCCTGGGTGCAGAAAAAGGCAACTTTCATGTGCCTAATGACTTCTTCCTCTGGATATTCTCCCAGCTCTGGATCCACTAGCTCTAAGAGTTTCCCCTCTTCATGAAGCTGCCATGCCTGTTGAACCGCACAATTGTTGTTAGACATACGATCATTTATATTCTTTTCTACCACGAAAGAATACGTTGATTACTTGGAGCAGAAATGCAAGTTCTCTCAATGAGAAGATCTGTTATATAATAAGCAGAATATTCTACTATAATCATTTAAGGAAAAAACTAAATGTACAAAATGAACCAATGCAAGATAAGATTGACAACATGCTGATGAACAAAAGAGCGAAAAAAAAAAAAATCTGAACTCTGAAGGTACCAGGAAGCACATTAAAAATTGGGAAAAGAAAATAAACGCACCCATTCGAGAAGGTGCTTCTGCGTTTCTCCCCAGCTGGCCTTTACACTGCTTCTGCCACTAATTATTTCAAGGATAAGAACCCCAAAACTATACACATCAGCCTTCATTGTTAACCGGCCCCCCAGTGCATATTCTGGTGCCAAATAACCACTGCATGAGGGAGAAGGAGAAAACCAAAAGTTCATTTCTTCTTTTCATTTTGATTCAACTACAATAAACATTTATTTGGACAAGGAAAAATACTGCGACTGCAACACATGATTCCATATGATTTAATGAGTTAAAAGGCCTAATGATTAAACTTCAATTTTAAAAAAGAGAAGGGATTTCTATTTTTCTTTTTGGGTTTGGGGGGAAGGCCAATTTCAAGGGAAAAGGTCCAATTGACAGTTTAAGAAATGGAAAATTGGGTAACTAGATTTAAATAAGAATTAAAAATTTATTAATTCCTGACTGAGGTAAACAATATCATTTTATTTGTTCATCACTCAAATTTCTCTTTGCAATCATATCAAGAGGAGATGAACAAACATCTTTTTCCAAACTTTAGCTCCTTTAATTACCAAAAAACACATTTATTATGGAGATTTATCATGACAGCAAAAGCACTCAAAAGCTTGTCCATAGCAGCTACTTGAAGTATCAAACATATTAAACGATGAAAATAATGAATGCCAAACAAAAATACCATCAATAAGAAGTTCAAAGACAACATACGTTGTTCCTGCTAATCCTGTGCTAATATGAGTGATGTTATCTGGAAAGAGTCTAGCCAACCCGAAGTCTCCTATCTTTGGGTTAAACTCTTTGTCGAGAAGTATATTACTGGCCTTGATGTCTCTATGCACAATATGTGGCACAAGTTCTTCATGAAGGTATGTGAGGCCCCTGGCTATACCCAAGCAAATTGCAGATCTTTTTCTCCAGTCCAGTTTAATACATGAATTCTTTGAACCTGCAAAGATGAAGAAAAGAACTACACATTCCAATCCCATCATGTTCACAAATATCTGAAGTTTTTCTGATAGAAATTTACCCAGCAATGCTTGATCAAGACTATTATTTTCTATGTATTCATACACTAAGATTCGATCAGTTCCTTGAATACAACACCCTAACAACTCGACGAGGTTTGGATGCCTGACTTTTGAGATAGTGTCAATCTCGTTCAAAAATTCCCGCACTCCTTGCTTTGATTGAGCAGCAAGTGTCTTTACAGCAACTTGTCTTCCACTTTTGAGGGTTCCCTAGCAATATTACGTCCAAAAAAAAAAAAAAAAAAAAAAGATAAGTAAAAGGATTTAGAAACATCAGATGAACCCAAAAAAATAGGCAGTTATATATTTTTGACAGAAGGGTGAAAATTTTAGATAACTGGACTAGTTATTTTAAGGATAAAGAAATGGTGAACAACAAGATTATTTGAAATGGTGGTTTGTGCACTTATAGAAAATTTAAATTCATGAGCTTATGCAAACATGTCATAAATAGCAACATGAGAATCAGAAAATCTCTGTATTAACAGTCATACATCAAAACAATGACCATCAAACTTATATAAGAAATACTAAGAAGTAAAAAAAAACAGTATGAATATAGTATTTTTGAGGGCATTAAAACAATTATAATTATCGAACTAAGTACCATATATTCCATTACACAAACATTCCAAACCATCTATAAATTCTAAGCACCTTGTAAACAGTTCCAAAGCCTCCTCGTCCAATCTTATTGGCTGAGTGAAAGTTATCTGTTGCTGATCTCAATTCATTATAGGAGAAATGATTAATATCACGAAGAGAATCCCCTAGCAACATGAAAAAATTATGAGGTGGAAGACAAAACATATTGATGCATGATAAAGTATAAAAAAAAAGGAAAATAAAAATGATCAATCACACAAAATTTCCAGCGGCTGAAAGCACATTAGAACTTTTCGCAACAAAATCAAAGTTTATAACTTCCCTAAATAGAATCCAGACTGAAATACAACTGTGTACATAGCACTAATACAAGACCCAAGGGTGGAAACTAATAAAATTTATTTGGGGAACCAAACTTAATAAGAGAACCAAAAAAAAAAAAATTATATTAAATAATTTCTCTAATAATTTTTTTTTTTAAAAATACATTTTTTATTAAATAAAGTTGTATTAAACTTTCATATTTATAGAATAAGAACTAATTACATAATTTTAACATTTGAAATTATTCATAAAAATTTAATTTTGGGGGGACCAATTAAAAATTTAGAAGGACTACTTAAAAAATTGAACTAATTATATAGGGGTATAATATACACTTCCCAGTGGGTTGGGGGGACAAAGACGCAAAGAACAACTATTTTTCTTTTATTATTGCTGATATTGAGGAAACCATTAGAGGTGGACTGAGCACGGCCCAAATCCTGGCGGAATGAAAATCTGTCTAGCCCTTAACGAAGGCACAAACAAATACCTAAGCAACTTTTGTCCATATCATAGTCAAAACTCTGGATCATTATATAATATACCTAAGAATGAACATGTAATGTAACAGTAGTCATACAACGGCACAAAACAATTGTCGATACATTATTATCTTCTGTAATTATAATTGGGTAAAATTTTTAAACTAAGCAGCTTGCCAGACAGAATTTCCACATGCCAAACCAGCCAGAGTGCAGATTTTTGCAAGCCAACTAACATGTCAAAGTAAAACATGCCGATTTGTTTTTTTAGCCAAAGCAGCTTAGCATTGAAGCTGATTCCATAGGTTAGAATTTGCAAGCCAACTAACCTCATGCTACTTATTTATGTGGAAAAATATGAACTTATACATATGTTTTCTACTCAAAACTGCAGAAAAAGTGACACTGTCTGTTAGGGAGAGGAAAAAAGGCTACTGCATGCAGTTATTCCTTAATCAAGAACTAATAGAACAGATAGAATAGAACATGCAGCAATCATAACACACATAATTCATAAAGATGAAAATTTGCAGCTACTTCCATAACAATAGATGAACTTTATAAAAAACCCAGAAATATTCTCACCGTCTGTGCCACCATAAACCCCAGTTGCTTTCTCTTTTGTACCAAAACAGCTACACCTCATATCTGCCTGCAAATTTATCTGCCAATATCTTCCAAATCACATATGATACCTTTAAAAAATAGAACAGAACACCAGTATTCAATTATTTTAGAGACAGAGAGAAGACCAAATAGGAAAGGGGTGTTCAATGTAAATTCTATTCTACCTCATAAGATTAAACACTGAATGACCACTCAATTCTTAGAAACAATTAATTTCACATGAAATTTAAAAATCAAACCCTTCAATCTTCCATTCTGATAAAAAATCATTAGCCACACAAATATTAAATTAAAAAAAAATAAAAAATAAAAAAAGAAAGAAAGAAAGAAAGAAATAACTGGTCACACTTAAACATTAATTACAAATACACAAAAATTGACTTGCTAAAATCATTTAACAACCACTTAACAACAACAATTTCCAGTTATAAATAATAATTATTCGAAATCCAATTAAGATTTCCTTTTCTTCAATCTGAAAATGAACAAATGGTTAATGCGACGAACAATATAAAATCGAAAAAAAACAAAAATAGTAATTAAGAACTAATTACCTTGTTACTGGTACGTAAAGAAGCTGATTAAGAGTTCTCGATCTAGTTTCCGGCAGGCCACCACCGGGTTTCCTTCTCTTCCGGTGAAATGCAGAGCTAAGAATTTTGAATTTTCTAAAAAAAAAGTGTAAAATAAACTTTTTGTGTGTTAATTTAAAGAATCGTTGATTTATGGATCGCTTACTCCGTGTAGCCAGTTGTAAATTCTTGTTCGCATGCTTTTACTCAAGTTATTTGCAGAAAGTGACTTGTTGGAGTGGAAGCCAGATTGCTACTCAAGAGTCAAGACTCAACTAACTCAGCAACTATGTTTCCTAATTTAAACCCATTCCCATTCTCACTTTTTGTTTTTAAAGAGATCATTGCATACTTAAAATTAAAATGCCATTAAAATATATTATATCATTGGTGGCTGAATTATATAAATCTTAAACGGACATATTTGAATTTTTTTATCGAAGTTATGCTATTCCTAGAACAAATTGGAAATGTTCTTCTCAGCCCATTTATTGGAGAACTTCGTCATTTTTTCCTGAAATCATTTTTTCCCGAAATCATTTTTTCCTGAAATCATTTTTTCCCGAAATCATTGCATAAACTATGCAATCAATGAAAGAATTTCTTTGACTTCCAACAAACAAGAAAAAAGATCTTTAAATTCTATGATCGGAGTGATCTTAAAATTAAATATCTTATTTCGTGTAAAAAATATTCTTTTAGAAACTAGAAAAAATATTATTATCGCTATCAGCGGTAAAATACTTCTAAAAGATCTTTTTCTCAAGAACAAGATTTTCTAAGAAAATGAAGGAAGATAGATGTTATATCTGTAGAAAAAAAAGGTATTATGCAAAGGATTGCAAAAGCAAAAAGAAAATTCTTAATATGATTTTTCAGTTTCCAAGATATGATCCTGATGAAGACCTTGAATCAGTTTTTTCAAAAAATGATGAAGAAATTCCAAGAAAATAAAGGGAGATAGATGTTATATCTGTGAAAAAAATGGGCATTATGAAAAAAATTGCAAAAGCAAAAAGAAAGAGAAAGTTCTTAATATGATTTCTCAGTTTCCAATATATGATCCTGATAAAGAACTTGAATCAATTTTTTCAGAAATTGATGAATAAACACCAAAAACAATTTTTTGCAATTGATTACTCATCAAAAGACGACTCTTCTAACTCTGAAACTGAGATAAATGACATATTTTATTTCCCCTCTTATGAAATAACCCCTTGTTTTGGTTCTATCATAGTTCATATAATTCAAATATAGTTACTATCAGACAAATATGTCTGGGCACTGACAATAGCAGCTTTGTTTGATTTGATATTGGTGTTGCTTCTTCAATTTTGAATCATGTCATACTTCCTTCTGAATATTGGCAGACACATCACCAGTCTTTCCAAGCCGCCAATGGAAAAAGTTTCACTACTCATTTGCTTACTAAGAAGATTTGTCTTAAATTTTTTCCAGAAAAAGTCATATCCCATAAAATGATTGGTTCCAGTCTTCCTGGCAGAGATGTCATTATCGGATGAGACATCATTAATCAACTTTGGTCCAAACGAGTGTTTCCAACTGTTGATGGCTTTCGGTTTAAGTCCTATTTTCTTTCATACTCTGCACCAAATAACTTCTATCTTTTGGATGTTCATTCTATCAAAGATCAATTTCTTCAATTTTGTTGTGCAGAATCTCATACAGAATTTCTCACTAAATGTACTAGACCACTTTGGCAGAGATATGAATTATTTATTCTTTTACCTTTTAAAAGAAATAAAGATATTAACCCAACAAAGGTTAGTCATTCTAGTATGAGTCCTAAGCACAAAACACTTGCAGTTGTAGAGTTACAACAACTCTAGAATGAAGGACTAATTGAACCAACTACTTCTCAATGGGCATAACAAGTTTTTTATGTTAATAAAAGAAGTGAACAAGTTCGTGGGAAACTGAGATTGGTGGTTAATTATAAGCCACTAAATTCTTTCCTGGCAGACACTAAATTTCCCATTTTCTATGTTAACTCACTTTTTTCTAATATTACAAATGTAAATATCTTTTCTAAATTTGATTTAAAAGTAGGATTCTGACAGCTTGGTATAACTCCTGAAAATAGACACAAGACAACTTTCTATATTCCGAATATCATTTTCATTGGACAGTTATGCCTTTTGGCCTCAAGACTGCTCCTTCCATATTTCAAAAGGCTATGATCCAGATTTTTTAGCCCATTCTACCCAATGCTCTGGTTTACATTGATGACATACTTCTCTTCTCCAAAGATGAAGAATCTCATTACCAGCTTCTTCAACAATTCATTGACATTGTCAAAAATCATGGAGTAATGCGTTTTCCCAAAAAGATGATATTAGCAGTCTCCCAAATTGTGTTTTGGGATATGAAAATTGAGGATGAAAAATATTCTTTTCAACCTCACATTGGTGAACAACTTCTCAAATTTCCTAATGTCAATTTTACTAAAAAAGAAACTCAACAGTTTCTTGGCATTATCAATTATATGAGTGCTTTTGTTCCTCTACTTGCTTCAATCATCAGACCATTACAAGATATGCTGAAAAATAATCTTCCTCCATGGTCTTCCTCTCAAACAGCAGCAGTCAAGATCATCAAAGAAAAAGCACAAAAACTTCCTCCACTTTAGATTCCTTCTTCTGAAAACAAAATAATTTTTCAAACTGATGCAAGTGACTCTTTTTGGGCCACCATTTTGTTAGAAGAAAAGGATGAAAAAAGAAATACTTATGGATACAAAAGTAGAACATTTAAACAATCTGAAAAGCATTATCATTTCACTTTTAAAGAAGTTTTAGCGGTAAAGCGTGATATTAAAAATTTTCAATTTCATCTGATTGGTTATCATTTTCTTGTTGAAATGGATTGTTCAGCATTTCCCAAAATTTTGGCTCTCAAGGCCAAAATTGTTCCAAATCAACAACTTCTTCGATAGGCAAAATGGTTCTCTGATGTGAAACACATTAAAGGGAAAAATAATATTTTGCTAGATATCTTATCCAGGCCTCTTGATCATTCCACTCAATCTATTCCTGTTATCTATATGATGAACCATAATCTTGACCCTAACCCTCTTCCACTTTATACTCTTCCACCAGAAATTCACTCACTTATCAGAGACAAAACCATCAAAATTAGAGCCAAGGATCTGATGCTACATTACCTTTCTCTCACAATCCAAAAACAAAGATTACATTCTTTTGGTCCTTTATCCATTCACCCTGAATATCCTTTCAATATCTTATATCACTTTGACCCCCATGAAACCTTTACCAAAGAACTTCTATGTTTTCTGTTCTATCTTCTTGAACAATATATCATTGGTATTCAGTTTCATGTTCAAACTACCCTACCCTGGTTAGAATCTTATCATTCTGGCCATAGAAGAGAAATTTTTTATCTTGATCAGCAGGATGAATTAAAGAAAACTTTTCTTGAATGGTTTCACCATTACTATGGTGGATAAGCAAATTTCATCTTTTGACTATCAGACATTTAAATATGAAAACTAAACAGATTGATCTTTGAGTCATTTTTTCTTTTAAAAGACAGGGCATTTTTCTTTCTTCTAGCAGATATGAGTATTTTTCATTTGAACAAGAATATTCTCTATATCCTTTTGACTTGATCATAAATTGGGAATATTATCCCAAAGAGTTTAGAGAATTTCAAAGAAAAATATATGAAATGAACATGACAATTGCACTAGCTATTCGGCCTGCTATTCAAGATGAAGCTCCTTGTGATTCACTTCCGAATGATTTTTGTTACAAGCTCCAAGAAGATGCCCAAATTTATTTTAACAGATTTCTTCCTCCAGATACAACTACTTCAATAGATCCTTCTGATTCTTCAGATCCATGTACATGGACTTCTCTTACTTTAGGAAGAACAACCTAAAGTTTAGGCCTTAATGTATGTTGTCCAGACTATACTCCTGAAGGTCAAGAATTGAGAAGAAAATGGGCCTTTGAAAGTGCTTCCTATAAGCCTAGTACATCTAGGCCCAAAAGGCCTAGTCCTTCTACTGAAACTGATTCTTCCTCTAAGGCCCGTCTTGATTTATCCTTCTCACTTAAAAGTGAGCAGTCTGTTCCATCTTATTTTCCAGATTCCTAAGACCCATATGAGCTGGAAAGTCAAGACCCAACTTTATGGTGGAAAAGAGTTGGGATGCCTTCTAATCCTAATGACTCAGATGAACTTGAACCTGAATGTAATATGGGTACTCCATGATCATGACACCCCACTATTGTATGTCTGTTACTTTAAAATAAAACATTTATATTATTTTCTTGATTTTATGTTTTTTAGCTGGATTGTACTACTTTTACTATTTATTCTCGTGACTAGTCAGGATAATTCACGAGCCTTGTACTGTGTTTGTCTGTTTTCTCCCTCTTTGTGCTATAAATAAAGGGACTCTCTTCATTGTAAAAATCATCTAAAAAATAATAAAAATCTTGTGAGTTTGTTTTCTATCAACATGTTCTTCTAAATGTTTTCTTTTTTCTTAATAAGCTAAATAAGCAATAACCTACTTAGAGAAATGAAAGTATGCTCTATGGTTGCCTTCTTATGAAAGATCCTCCATTTCAGAAAGCATTTCTCATATCATAATCCTATATTACAGGCTTGCTTATTCGAATTAGATAATCATTTAGATTCAAAAAATTTTATTCTGATATTAAAATGGAGATAATAGTGTCTTTGAGTATATCTCTTATGCTATTTGGTTGTACTCGGATTTATCTTCTATATTTTAATATTTGTTATTAAAATTTTTGTATTTCTTTGATTATCATGGTTTGAGCATGTATGTACTAGCTAGGCACCATGAAGTCATTTTATGAATTCTATCTCTCCATTGAGAAGGGGGAACATCATCAAAAGTGTGCCAATTTTACTTTCAGAGGCATGAGTTCGATGCTGATGGAAAACAAGAGGAGGAGGTGGTTGTTATGCCAAAGTAGTCTGAGGAGGAACTGATTCTCCTTGCATATCATCAGGGTCTTGTACATACAGTTCACCAGTTTGAGAGGTTGATGTGTTCATAAACAGAGGAAGGGATGTGGAATTGGCAGAATTTGAAAAATTTATTAAAAAGGGAGTGATGGGATTTGGTTGATCAAGCATCATCTGAGGTTTTTTATTTTTTGGTTCTTTAGGGGGTTGTGTCTTAAGTCGAGGGTTGTTTTGGGGTTGTGGCTGTGTTTGCGGTTGTGTCTTTTTAACATATTCTTCAGGGGTAAAAAGTGAAGATGAATTACAAAATATTTTTTGGAAAGCCTCAAGCTGATCTACTGGTTGAAATAAAGGTTGGAGATAGATAGGTAGAGATTGATGTATTGCTAGTTGTGGTGGCCACAAGTTTTGGGGATAAGTTGGTTGGGTTTATTGTAATTGTTGCATCATCTGAATAGAAGATAATTGTGCTTTCAAACCTTTCAATTCTCGTTCCTGATTGAAAAAAGGCTGAGAAGTATGAACTAATGATAAAATCTGTTGGTGTAAGTCTTCCATTCTTTTAGTTAATGCCTGGATAGGAGTTAACTATTGTAGGAAGTGTTGATTAAGTTTAGACTTGATTCTTTTTTGAGTCTCATCTATCATTTTTAAAAAACTATTTTGTATAACAACATTTTGTGATTGCCAATTTAACACAGATTTAGTAGCTGTAACAATGTTTGTGGTTCCATCAGCCTTTCTTGTTGTAGGATTGTTGATTTTCCAGGCATGAGTTATGTTCTGCTGCCCATTTTCAAATTTTTCCAGAGGAGAAAATCAATTTCTTCAAATACAGGATTCATCATGCAAATAGGAGCAGGAGTTATTGAAGATTGCTATGTATTTTTTACTTCAGTTTTGCAGTCCTTTTTGACAATCCATTTAAGAGCTTTTTGATAATAGGCTATATAGGTGGTGAAACATCAAGATCACAAGGAGGGGACTTTGGAGGCAATGAAGGGCAATCATCATCCCACCTGAAGGTTCAGGAATAGGAATTGTGGCTGATGGTGGAGTAGTGTATTTGACTTAATAGTCAAGTTTACCTGAAGGTTGTCCTGGAGTAGATACATGAGGGTTTCGAGCCTCAAAAGCATCATAAAATTGTTGTTGCTCAGTTTTAGGTTTGGGAATATGTGGAGGAGACTGTACACATTTAGCACAAAAACAATCATCCCAATAACAATGATCATTTAAATTTTGAAATTCATGTATAGGTATTCCCATTCCAAAGAAGTACTGAACATGAATTGTTAATGGAGTTATCATTGACTGACTGGCTGGTGTGAAAAAACAAGATGGTCTCAAAGAAGAAGAAGAAGTCTTTTTGTATTTGATCTCAACAGTACCATCGGTTTTTCTGAAAAAAACTGGGTTTTGTAGATTGAATGGATTGAGCATCAAGTGAAGCAGTATGATGTTGTTTATAAGTTGTAACCCATGATTCTGGAATTAATTGAAGGAGTTGTTCTCGTGGAATTTGTTTAGGAATATAGGTACGACTTGGCACTTGATCAGTATCCAAATGAAGAAGTAATGCATCATCTGGTCCTTGAGGGAGGGAAAAATCAAGAGAATGATTTTGAATTATATACACAATTTGATAATGAAGAGTGGACATATAGGTATGTGTAGTAGAAACAACACCAACGGTTTGAATTTGAACTTTCAAGGCTGAAAGCAAATGAGGATCAGAGATTGATATATTGAAATTAGGAAACATAGTTATTAGAACTGTGCCAACATTAAGGGTCATTTCTACTATGCCAATACAAACATGCTGATAATCAGCAAATCTAGAATCTAGCAAAATAATTCTAAATGTAGTTGGTAATCCCTTCCGAGTATGGAATATGAGAGCCAATATGACAGCTCCAAAGTGCAAATGAGTGTATCCTTCTCTGAGCCATTGTTAATAGAGATGCTCGGGAATATGTATAGTCACTAATTGCTCTTTTGTGTTTCAGGAAGCAGGTGTTGATCAAAACGAATGGCTTGAACATATTCTTTGACCTGAAGTTTGGATGAATTTACCAAACTTTTAAAAGATTGGGCTAATTTTGACTAGGACTCTGTGAAAGCTTAATAAGGATTTAGAATTGGAAGTTTTGTTATTGGAATTTTATCATCATTATGATAAGTGATTTCATAAAGAAGATCAATTATATCAGATACAGATTTTCAAAAAGGGACAGGAGGTACAGAAGGAGTGGGTAACAATACTTGATCTTAAGCCATGATGAAAGTATTTTCTTGTTCAGATAAATATACAATAACCATAGATTTCAGGTTTTGATACCAATAGCGCAAATATGCTCAAACCATGATAATTAAAAAAATATATAAATTTTAACAATAAATATTAAAATAGAGATAGCAGTGTCTTTGAATATACCTCTTATGCTGTTTGGTTAATCGATCATATTTTTATTAATAAATTATTAATTAATTTTATTAAATTATTAATAAAAATATGATTTTTTTTTATATTTTCCATCAAATGATGAAAGTATTAAGTTGCTGATATGTTAGTTAATAATAAAATTTTATTGATTTTAATACTTAGCATTAAAAAATTAAATAGTAATTATTTTAAAAATAATCATTTACTAATTTAAATAAAGGGATATTTATAGAAAATATTAAATAAAAATTATTATTTTAATAAAATTAATCATTTTTTATAATTTTTATAAAAATAAAAATAAGATTATTTTTTTTAATCGAGGAGTAAAATTTATTAATTTTAACTTTTTAAAATTAATGAGACTTTAATCTAATATTAAATATAAATTTTATAATTTATTTCAAGTTAAATTTCTATTCACATACAATTTTTAATCTAACAGTAAAATTAAAATTAAAACTCTAATCCATTACGACTTAATTTCTACAATATTTTTTTAGTTTTATATAATTTAAATAATAAATTCAGATCATATTCTTTTCAATATTAAAAAAATAAATAAAAACAATTTCTTTAAAATCAAATATATCATTGTCAAAATGAATTGTAGTAAGAATATATTATATTCTGATAATGGGTTTGTTAAAAACTTAAAACATTAAATGCACATGGTAAGAATTAAGCAACGCTTATAAAAAAAAAATTGACCCATTAATGATTATTTTACACCTCGTCAACTCTCAAGAAACAGTCGAGGACGATGTCCATAAAAATAATTATTCCATATTATTTTCTAAGTTTTTCAAACTAATTACTACAACTAGCGCAAAAAAAAAAAAATAAATAAATAAATAAAAAAGAAAGAAAGAAAGAAAAATACTATGTGATTTCACATATATTTTATTAAAAATTTATATTTTTTTATAATTTAATTTTTATAATATTCATCGTTATATATTTTAATAATAAATTTGTGTATTTCATTAATATTATTATGATAGATATTAAATTTTAAATTTTAATATTATAATATAGTATTGACGTATTATTTACGTGGTTGTGTCATATAATAAAAAATAAAATATATGGGTAAGACATGTGATGACATGTCTTCATCTAATTGGAGGCTTACCATTCAATTTAATTAATGACTTTTAATAGCAAAGGTGAACCAACCATTGTTGCTTCTCAAAACTCTAGTCACTCTTGACTCTATTTTTGCCATGTCTCTGCTCAAATTTATTGGCCATGGCTTGATTTGACTTCTCGTAGAAATTGATTGCTTTTATTTTTGAAAAGGATCAACGATGAAGCCTTTAAAAGCCATTAAAATTGCAGCTAAATTTTCAGGTAAATTCAAACAAAATTCAATCTGAATTTAGGAAAATTAATCAATTTAACTTCAATTCACTAATGGGTGGTGTGCCTCACTATTATGAAGCTCCACCCTATTACCAATACTCTTACTCTGAACCCAACTCTTGTTCCATCTCATAATTTTACAAAAACAGAGCAAAACAAAGTGATAATCTATGTATAAAGCTTTTCATTACTTCATATTAATTTTTTTTTTTGCAAATTATGATTCTTAGGTGCATTTCCTATTTCTGTGCTGGGTAATATCAATTTGTAGGGTCTTAGGCAGGAGGTGGTTGTTGAATTGGTGGAACAATGTCCAATGAACAAATAAAGAGGGGTACACCTTGTCAATTCAACTTCGCAAGTTCCAATTTTTATTTTATAACTTGCCTTGATTATATTTATAACAGCTATCAATTCTCCTCTTTTTCCAACCACTCTTGCCGTCAATCATACTGGTGTCTTTCTATCGTTGCATGCTGATTCATGTGTATTAGTGGCATAGTCCAAACCAAAATATAAATATTTGGTTAAAAAATTAGATTTAAATAAATTAAATGAAAATTTTTTTATAAATTAATAAAATTTTTAATTAATTTTAAATGGGTTAAAAATTAAATTTATGTAAAAAATTATATTTAAATGGATTAAATAATTTTTTTTTATAAATTAATAATTTTTTTTTATTCAAATCATCCTGACCCATCTAAATTCTATGATGGTTTCGACTATGACTAGTAACACTTTGACAAGCATTTGAACGGTTTGCAATCACGGTGAAGAATACAAGGATATTAAAATTTGATGATATAGGTTTTTGAAATTCTAAATATTTGAAATTATTATATTGTCCTTAATGAACGTGCATGGTATTCTAATTATAGTGGACAAAATAATAAAATTGTATTTTAAATTATTTTCTTTTTTTTAATCAGATTTGGTGCTCACAAAACGCTAAATTAAGAAAAATAAAAATTAATAGCTACCTCAACAATATTAACAGCGAATTTGTCCTTAAAATATTTAATAGCGAAAACTATAAAAATTACCCTATTCATTTTATTTATATAAGTAAAATTTTTATTTTAGATGTTTGATTTAGATAAATAAATTTACTTGAAATATATTTGGTCTAAAATATAAAATTTATTTTGCCATTTTTTAATTTATAAAATATATTAATTATATGATAATATTTATATAATGACAAATAATTTTTCATACTGAATTAAATTAAATTACATTATTAAAAATAAATTAACATATCTCTTTTTAATTTTTGTTTATCTCTTTATATTTTTAAATATTATTTAATAAATTTTTTCATTACAATTTTCATAAACAATCAAAATAATAAAATGAAAATAATAATAATTGATGTCCTGAAGGCAAATTAAAAAAAAATAAAAAAAAATTAATAAAAAAAATTGTTATTTCTTAACACTTGTATAAAAATAGTTGTATTTATATAAATGAAACGAAGATAGAAAATTGTAAAAAAAAAATCACAAATCTTTAATAAAATAAAAGTAAAATTACATGATTTTTTTTACTTTTCCAAAAAAAATTACTAACTAGCCAATATAGGACTCAAATTAATCATCCTTTATATTTGGACTAATACATTTTATAAACTTCCAACTCACACGTCTTTCTTAAAAATCCTCAAATTATCACCAACTGTCGCCTAAATATCCTCAGGGCGTTAAAATCCAAACAAAGATCAATTGGCCTTGCCACCTAAATATTTTTTAAATGCCAAATAATCCTAGTCATTATATAATTGAGCCAATATCATTGAAATGGTGTTATTTACAATGGCTCAACACAAGGGCTGCAAACTAAGGCTGCAATCCAACCAATTCGAGCCAAGCTTTAACCTGCTCATTCTTAATCCGTTATTTTTTTTTTTTCGACCTCAAATTTTAAATTGAGCAAAAAATTATAAATTCGATTCATTTTATTAATAAATAAGTTTGAGTTAAATTCGAGCAGACTTATCAAAAATTAATTGTAAATTATAATTGAGTTCGACTCGAACTCGACTTATTAAATTATAATTGAGTTGAATTGAAACTTAAACTCCACTCATTTTGAAAATAATTTATAATTCGATTATGACTAAATATTTATTTTTAATAAAATAATTATAGTAAAAAAATACTTATAACTAACGTAAAAGTAAAAACATTCAATTAATAAAAAAAATTATAAAATTGAGTATTACATATAATTTAAAAATATTAATTAATAAAAAATATATTTTTAAAAATTAAAATATTAGATTATATTAATATTAATAAAATTTTAATCTAAAACTCTATTAGTATTACAGAAATATAATTATAATTATATAATATTTATTTAAGAGTCGCATATATAAAAAAATTAAAAATATTTGTATTTAATTAAATTAAAAAAATTATAAAAATGATAAAATATATTTTAAAGTGTTAAAATTATTAGATGAATAATAATAATAATAATAATAATTGAATTGTTTTCGAATTTATTAATTGAGTTGATTGTGAGTTTTTTTACGAGCTTATAATCGAGTTGTTCATGAGTTTAATCGAATCGAGCTTAATTTTATTTAAATTCGATTTATTTATTTAACAAGTCATAAAATAAAGTTTAAATTTAATTTATTTATAAAATAAAATTAAAATAAAAGCGAACGAGTTTCTGGTCATTTCCACCCTTACTTTACACCATCAATAATAACCCAACATCCATGGCTAAAATTGCAATGTACATACTCTGTTCTAGTCCTACTTTGCTTAAAGCTCCCTATAATTCAAGGTGCTTCTCCATGTTGCTAATTTCCAATCAACCGCAACTCATATCCAAGAAAAAAAAACACCAAAGAAACTGGAGGAACTGATCTAATGTTCTTATCCACTATAACACAAAGGCCAAAACATAATCACAAACTAAACAAATTAAAAAATCTAAAAAACAAAAATAATAATAGTAAAAAGAAAATTTTTTTTAGCCTTCTCCATGATGAAAATATTATATGCTTCCGCTTCCTGAAGTACATCCTCACAGCATCGTCCAAAAGCATTCCTGGCCAATGCACTTGTATCGATCTGAGTTCCAAACGCGTCTTTTAAGTTGAAATTGGAGGCAAATTGTTGAAAAGCAAAAAAGGCCGTTAAGAGAAATGGTCACAAAGCGTTGATTGCTACTGTTACGGTTAGCGAAGGTAATTGGCGAGTTAGGGATGAAGCATAGCTATTGGATGAGATCGGGAGTTGCAGGGAAGAGAGTGCAGCGCGGATTTGGTGAAAATTCGAGAAATCGAAGGAAGATGGAGAAAATTAGGTAGTCGATTTCGATTTTCATTAGATGAAAAACTTGGTAAGTTTTAAGAAACAGAGAAAGACAAACTGACTTGGAATACAAATAGCTAACGACGTTGGCAAGAACCACACAATGACCAATGACGTGAAGAAATACCCATTCCCTCTTCCACATCGTTAGTATACACCATCTCTCTGTCAAAGGAGTGGAACCACCAATCCATATCAACGTTGTTGGTGACGGAGACCAGCAACGTGGATAAAGCATGTTTTTTGAAAACAGACCGGTCAGATCGGTTCCATCAGGAAAATCGAAAATCGGTCTCAGGCCGGTCCAGTTAGGAATTATTTATCCGGCCATCCGGATGACTCGAACCAAACTTTGCTCCTGTTGACCGCTATCAGATTAATGTTGGATCTGCAATTGCTACTCCTGCATTTTCTTCCACAAGTTGCTGCTCTGCTTCTTTTTGGCATGACAGCATCAAGGATCGAACCATATTGAATATAATACGTGTTCTTCCCCCTGCCATTCCAAGTAGTCAGGTGAAGGCTAACTTATTGACATGGGAACGTGCAATTGCTGAGAGGTACTTGATGTAGTTATTTTGTTTTGTATGCCATGAATTACATTAGTAGTCTCCGTAGGGATACTGGATAGAGAAAAGCAGATAAGAGAGAATTAGTTTATCCTCACTGATTTTATTCTTTTTACATAACTGGTGGAATAAGTATTTTTTTCCTGAATAATTTTTTTTTTTATCAATGACTTTTTGTCCCTTTCCTTTCATTTCCATTAAATATCAAACATAAAATAATGGATATCCTTCCTTTCAGTTTCACATAACAGTGTAATTGCGGTCTTGTATGCAATTTTTCATTCTCTTCCTTCCACTCAACAGCGGCAACAATATGGTCCTGTATGTTCGTGTGGACATTTCCATCTCAACATCATATTATTATTTCTTTTGAAATAATCAGTGTCATTGTGATATTTTGAATTGGAATGGTGAACAAAGGAGTCTGGAATATTTTATCACCACAGTTTGTTTCTGTGGACTACTGCCATCTCTAAATGTTATATTTGTTCTGAAACAGTTTTTGTGATGTGATTTTCTGTCTTAACTATTAATTGTGACAGTGAGCTAAGGTATCTACACTTTTCATTAGACAGATCTTTTAATTCATATTTGACTGCTTCCTGGTGCTTGACCTTAGGCTGTCCGATGTTATGTATCTATGCCTGTACACAATGAACTTTTAAATTTTTTTTGACTTTAGCATGCTAATCTGACTTTGTACTTGTTATAAAAGCACCATTTGCTAACTTGCTATCCAAAGTGGCCTGCTGTCATATGGATAGCGATATTTGCTTTACCTATGATAATCATACATATTTACTACTTATTCTGATTTTAAGGATTGCACTTATTTGGTTGAATACACTTGGTTTTGTGGTTCAAGTCTAGACATGATAAAATGCAGGCTTCTAGAAGGCACAAATGCTCAGGAGGTCAGGGCAATGATTTTAGATATGCAAGCACATTTACTGCTTGATATGTTGGGAAAGGCATTGAATTAGCTTTGATAAATCCTTCTGCTCTAGTTCCTGAACCATGGCAGGCTTCTGGGCAGACATTATCTATCATTGATCCTGAAGTGATGGCTATTGCACCAAACCTTGTTCTAAGTATTCTGGTCTGCTTTTGGGGTCTTTACTGACTTCCTTATTCCTGTGTTTCGAGTCCTGATGAAATTTGAGAGATTGAAGATCCTCTGATGCCACTTGGGTTTACTTCTTGTTCTGAATATTCCTGTTATATTGCATTGCTACTTCTGTTTTTGTTCCTTTTCTTTTCTTTTCACTTTTGGACGATATGTGTACTGTTGTGGCATTTGGAATTTTTTCTGGTCTTTATAGATGATTGAGGCGGTTGAAGTTGTCCATCCTTCTTGTTTTGTCAGCTAAATTGTCTTGCTTTGTCAGGGTTGTATCTCCCAAAAAGGTTTCAAAACGTTCTTGTTTTGTTTGTTTTCTTCAACTTGATGGTGTGATGCAAGACTATGTTGACGCAGTTCTTGATGTGCTTCACATTTTATCACACGTTTATGGCGTTATGCGAGTTTCTGTCGCACATTAGCAAGTCATGCAGTTACTGTAGGAACTGGCAGTAATCACAATATGGTGATTATTCCGACCCAAAGTTCAGCATCTCCTGCAACGAGTCAGGGTCAGTGAGTTCCTCATTTTCACTTTCTTATCAGCTTAGAATATCCTCCAATAGTGGTATACATGTTTTCCAGCTGGTCAAAATGGTATTACAAGTTCTACAAGAAGTACTCAGATGCAAGCTTAGGTATAAGGTGCTATTGCTAAGATTAGTAGCACAAGTGATGGAGTGTCCAGTTCAGCTCCAAACCCCATAAATGGCCCATCTTCCTTTATGCCAAAAAGCATCAATACTGGAACACCAGCTATTAGGCTCATTAGTGATTGCCATTTTCTTCATAGACTATGTCAACTTTTGCTTTTCTGTTTTTTCTTTCGGTGGACACAACTGCCCCACTTTGTTGGGGGTGCAAATATGCAAAAACCTCAGCCTGGTGCTCCTGGAAAGGTGGAGGAAAGCAACTTTGTTTCTTCTAAACTAGCTCCAACAATGGATAGATCAGATGAAGGTCAAGCTGCTCGAGTGGGTTAGATTGTGCCTGGAGCCAAAGGAGCTGAAGATATACCTGTTGGGCGGTCAACATTGGGTTATGGCAATGCTGGTTTAGGATACACTTTTGAGGAGGTAGAAAGAGGTGCTCTTTAATTACTTCTACTTTCACCTCTGTATAACAAATCTGAGTTGGATATTTCATTTTTTTATCTAGCTAAATAAGCGTTTCCTCATTTCTAAGCTTGAGAAATTGTTGTTTGTGTCGACTTAGGTCTGGGCACCAGAGAAGATTTGGATGGTATCATATCAGTTAAGGAGCCGATAAATGTACCCTAGTTTAAAGCTTCACATGATGGTTTTGTGCAGGTGAAGATCCTTTTCCTTATGCTCATGGATCTTTGTCGGCGAACATTAGCTCTGACACATCCATTGCCAGTTTCTCAAGTGGGAGCAGCGACATCCAAGTGTGACTGCATTATATCGATGGGAATTATACTGTATTACCAGAAGTTGCAGAAGCATCCCTTGGCCCACACATGCAGTTATCTCATGTTTATGAATTAATTTTTAAGGGCCGCTGATTTTCAGGGATCAAACTAGATTTGCTCTCTTTTCTTATTAATGATTTGCTATTTTAATTGACATGGCAAAAGATTATTATCTTGCAATCAGCTTTATACTTTTTATATTTTTACTAGAGGTAAGATGTATGGTAAAAATTCTAATTGTCCCCAGTTCCTGCTCTATGTCAATTTTAGCTTGTAGGATTTATTAATATAAACTAATAATTATTATCCTGAGTTAGCATTAGTTATAATACTTATCCTCCTTCCTGAATTTATATTCCATGAGGATAGCATGGATGTGTTTTGGAAACATTCATGATTGTACTGTTTTGCATCCATTAATTAAGCTTCAAAACATAGTCATATGTTTGATGTTAGGAGTTATGGATACGTTTGTATATTATATTTCATTAAAATGATTCTCATATAACTTCCAGAGTGATTTTATTTTGAAGTTCATTCCTAAAAGATTGTGCTCCAAATAGTTTATTACCTTATTTTCTTGTAGAATAATGGCCTTAGCAAAAGGAAAATATGCAGGCAAGTTTGCTTTGACATGTTTAGTAACTTCAGTTAGTGTGTTGACTTTAATTTTTCTGGACTTTTTATCTGGTCAAACTTATCTTTTTGTTTCCAAATGATGTGCACAAAACATGCCTCGCCCCAGAGGTGTGGATGCTGCTGGTCTGTTACGCTGCCAGTTAGAACTCTACCCTCCTTCTGAAGAGTGGCACAAGAGAAATATGTTTGGTGGCTCCTGGTCTGCTTTAGAGGATGTGTGTTCTGCTAACGATACTTTTAGGTTCAGTGGTTACACAGATTATCTTGTCAGCAATGGCCTATGACCAAGGAAGCGCATAATGTCTGAAAGAGATGCAACTTTTGGCTTGAATTCTTCTGTTGGCCTGGGAGCATATCTAGGGATTATGGGATCTCACAGAGATGATGTTACTGCATTGTGGAAGACTGGTCTCGAAGGGGTTTGGTACAAAGTCAAGTCTCCCTTTTTCTCTTGTTCTTTTTTCATCTTCTTCTTCCTCCTTTTCCTTTCTGTCCCTTTGATTTAATTTATTATTCTCTTTTTATATGTTTTCATTTATTAGCCCCAAAATTGTTAGAGAGTAGAAACAAAGAATCTATATAGCTAACCTATTTAGTTTTAGGATTAAGGCAGAGTTGAGTTGAGTAGTATATTTTACCTGAGGAAAAAAAAACTGCAGCCTTCTTAAATGTTATTTCATCAAGTACCTAAAAGCATATGGTAAACTCAATAACAAGTCTTTCCATGAAAAGTTTGAAACAATATAAATCTTGTTCCTGATCTGCTCTATCCAGTGCCACATTTGCCACGAGAGGCTTGAAATCAATATATTTTTTACTTCAACAAACTCATTATTGTCCACCCCGTAGTATCTCTTGAAATTATTCACCTTTATTGCCTCTGCATCTGAATATCTATCCAGCATTGGCAAAGTAGTTGTCATCTGTCACCATCAATGTGTGTTCTACCGTTAACCACTCTATGCATGTGTTTGTACATCTCTGGTCTTCATCTGTTTATTCTAGTAATTTTGATGCAATGCATAAGAGCTTGCGGGCCTTTGCTTTACCAGGTGCTATAAATCCACTTATGATATGGAGGCATGGTGGATCAATCGCTGGCCTATGGCTGTCCTGCATGCGGTGGAACATGGACTCGGGTTGTATCATGAGACTATTAACTGTTGTTTGTTGAGAATGTGGGCTTATGCTCTCCCTTGCATCACATCATAACTAACAAATTCCAGACTTGTGTACATAGATCAGCATGCTCTGTAGATATTTCTACAATAGGCAGAGGTGTAGATATATGGTGACCGAAGGGGGCCATGGCCACCCCCGGTCCACCAGTAATTTATATACTTTTTTGACTTTCAAATGGATATTTACTAATATTATTTTAAGTTAATTAACTTACATTTATTATATAGTAACGAGTTATATGAAAATGGTAGTACAAAAGTTTTTTTAGGGGATGAAACCATTTATCTATTTTTAATTACATAATAGTATTTAAATTATTTGATAAGAATAAAATATATAGTTGAATTTAAGTTAGTATAAATTTATTAATTTATGAAAAAATAATTTAGAAGTATTTGATTTGTATAATATACATACATATTTATTCTTTTTTCAATTTGGCAATAATTTTTTTTTTTTACTTTTTCGCGTTTCGCTAATTTTTGGCCCCTGCAATTTTTATTCCTGACTTTGCCCCCCTGATGACAGGCATTGCTTTGTAGTGAAGACATTTGGAGATGTTCTGCCCAGCATACATTGTGCTCAGCCCTACAGTTGGTGGTTGGAACTTACCAGTGATAGACTAGTCCTACGAGCCTAGGTTTGGTCTGTCTTCCAAAGTTCATTAGAAACAACTACTAGTTGCTTGTACAGTAGACATTTTTCTCCCAGTTATTTTGCTAGTATTTCATGTTCCTTTCTACGTTTCAACGTGTAGTAGTTGTATGTTACAGAATGAAATTCAGATTTAGCGAGGGCAACATGTGTCGGATGAGTAGTAAAGAATACTAATGCAAATTTTGCAGTATACATGAAGAAATTATTCTACTGTAGTCTGCAGGAGTTTGTGATCTGAATACACAATTATGTTGCTAATTATTTGTTGCATGTCCTCAACTCATAGATGCAGTTTAGCAGGATGTATTTGAATGTAATTTGATGAAGTCAAATAAAAATTCAGAAAGAACAATTGATAGCGAATTTAAAATTTATTTGATTATTATATTTGATGTGGGTTTTGATAAAATTAAAAAATTTGATTATTATATTTCAGTTATTGTTTAATAAAATTGAAAATTTGATAATTATATTTCAGTTAGTATTTGATAAAATTAAAAAATTAAGTGTTAAAAATTAAACTGTTAGATTTTTAAGTATTGAATGATACAAGATAATTAAGTATTGATTGTGTTGTTAAATATTACCTTGATATTTAAACATCTACTCGCATATTTAAACCTCAGCTCGCATAGCCTTTGTCCATTACTTGAATTGTTAATGAACTACAAATTTTCATCACATCTAATTCAAATTTGTTGCAACTGTTCAGTTCTTTAATTTTTTTTTTTTTTAGAAAAAACAAACATAAGTATTTGTTAATCGTTGGGAAATAACAGGCAGCAAAACACTAGTCATTCCACACAATCACTGTCTTTTATTGATTAACAAACAGTGTCGTTTTACTTTAAAATTACTAAACTGTAGACAGTTAGGACGAACTAAACGACCGTGTTTTTAGCAAGCGTGTTAAAAAACTATATATATGACTGTAGTTTAGGTATACGACATGTAGATAAATTTGACTGTAGTTTAGGTAGACGACATGTCGATTAACTTGAGGAAACGTCTGGATAGTACGAAATGACATGTTATTTTACGGTCATAATTTAATTGTTGAAGATCCGAGCTCCTCCTGCGTCTCCGGTCACCACCCCTCATCTTCTCCCAACTTCTTAATTAGTAATCCAATTTTTAAAATTTCATTTGTACGTGAGGGAGAGAGAATTATGAGCACAACACAGGGAACACACTCGCTAGCCTTTCGAGTGATGAGGTTATGCAAGCCATCATTTCACGTCGACGCTCCGCTCCTTGTCGACCCCGCTGATCTCATCGTCGGCGAGGATATCTTCGATGATCCAGTTGCAGCCTCACGGCTTCCTCCTCTCATCGAAGGCCACGTTACCAAGCCTACTGACACATCTGATCTCACTTACCGCACCAGATTCCTCCTCCAACACCCCTACGATTCATTTGGCCTCACTGGTCTCCTCGTTCTTCCTCAAGCATTCGGGTATTGTATTTACATCATGTTCTCTTTCTTAAAATACCTTCTTTGCTCTTTCAATTGCTAATTTAGTTTATTTTTTCAGGGCTATATATTTGGGGGAGACATTTTGCAGCTATATAAGCATCAATAATAGTTCTAATTTTGAAGTTAGGGAAGTTATAATTAAGGTGAGCTATAATTTTGATGTTATACTCCATTGAAGTTTGAAACTTTTGCTTTAACAGTATTGAAATCACTTGAGAAGTCTCTTTGGATGTCAGTTTATCTTTGACAATTTTCGTTTTTCTCATTATTTGAGCAGTCTTGCAAGTTAAGTTTTTTGTGCATCATTATATCTGTGGCATCTAATAAAGATTGTCTTTGAAATGTAGGCAGAAATTCAAACAGAGAGGCAGAGAATCCTCCTATTGGACAATTCAAAAACCCCTGTAGAGTCAATTCGTGCTGGAGGACGTTATGATTTCATCGTGGAACATGATGTAAAGGAACTTGGAGCTCATACGTAAGTTGTATATAATTAGCACTGAATTTATATGTATCCAGTTTTCTTTTTATTAATTGCGGAGTGCTTTCTGATTTTGATGTTATATCGCATTACAATAGGTTGGTCTGCACTGCACTTTATAATGATGGTGATGGTGAACGGAAATATCTTCCTCAGTTTTTTAAGTTCATTGTTGCCAATCCACTTTCAGTTAGAACAAAGGTACAACACCAATGCTTGTTATTATATGATTCACTTATCATCTTGATGAAAAATGACTACACATAATTAACACCAAAAGTATCATTATTTCCTGGTATGCCATTTTGGTGTTTTTCATTCCCCATTACGTTGATTTGAAATAAATCCCAATTTAATAAGCTTTGTTTTTCATTACGCAGGTCCGTGTTGTCAAGGTATGTTCAGCTTGACTACATATTGTATTGTAAGTTTATGATCTTTTTCAGAGAAACATGTTAATGTATGTAGAATTCACTGATGAAGATTGAAAATTAACGGAATTAACAACCAAAGTTAAACATTAGGATTAGATTTCACCATTTTGGATGTTTTCATAGTGTAGGTCTTAGTAATTTTATTTTAGTTTTCGAAATCAAAAGTTCTTGATTTTGGTTTTCTACATGGATCTTCCCTAATTTTCCTTGGAAATATGAGGGAAAAAAAATTGAAGCCTGGGCACTTGTTGAGGAGCGAGGCATGGATCATCAGAGATGCATGTCTCATATATCTAGCTGGCCTGCAAATTCGTATGGGTAATAAAGTTATAGATGTAGTTATAGATCACAGTAGAGAGAAATCCATTCAGTCCCATGTTTTGTTTTGTAAATGTTAATCCTGGACAAGTGCAGCTAGATTTTGCTTCATTAAGTCACTGAGCTCTTATACCACTCTTGACCTAAGGTGGTTTAATAGTGTGGTTTCAAGCTGTGTAGAGTAATAGGCAGCCTGACATAAGTTCATTTATTCTTATTGCTATAACTGTTTCCTGTTCATATGGTTCAGTGATCTCTAAGGGTCTACTCGAATAGCTAGTCAGTTGAAATGATTGAATATTTGGATTTAACACCATGTTGATTTTTTATGATTTTACACTTGAAACTTAAATCCAAATTTGCAATTATTTCAAATGACTATTTATCCAAATGGACTAAGAGAATTTTTAATAATTTTCAATTACATTGGCATCCATTTGAATTGTGTTATAAATTATCTAGTTTTGTAACCACTTTGGATATTCATCGTATTTCATCATCTTTTCCATTAACTGCTGCACCTTCTATGTCAGGAAACTACATATTTAGAGGCATGCATTGAAAATCATACAAAAACCAGCCTTTATATGGATCAAGTTGAGTTTGAGCCAGCTCAGTATTGGAGTGCAAAATTACTGAAAGCTGATGAACATCAATCTGAGAAAGATTCTCTAGCCAGGTGTGTATGGGCATAACATTTGGGATAAGCATTATCAATTTAACATGTTATGGAGAAGTATTATCTTTAAAATGTTATTCTTATTTTATTTTCATTTTGAATAATTGCATTTGTTCATGTAAATTTTGACAAGTATCATCAATTTAACACATTTGTTTCATTTTGAGCAATTGCATTTGTTCTTATAACTTTTGTAATTATTGTTGCAATTGATCTGACCACATTGACATTTTTTGTTGATAATTATATGTTGGCAGGAAGATATTCAAGCCTCCTATCCTCATTAGATCTGGTGGAGGAATTCACAGCTATCTTTATCAGTTAAGATTTTCTTCAAATGGTTCTGCACAGAGTAACGTTCTTGGTAAGCTTCAAATAACATGGCGTACAAATTTAGGTGAACCTGGTCGACTGCAGACACAACAAATTATTGGCACTGTAAGTATGCTTCCTTAATTATAAAAAAAAAAAAAAAGGAAGCTTTATCATTCATATGCTAGAAGGACTATTTCAGAAGTCCATTTATTTTACAATTCCAATCTGTCCTAGGTGTTCTGTTCTTTTTGTTGCATAAATTATGACTTACACATCACAACGTAATCATTCATTAAAATATATTACATTTCGGGGCATGATTGTGCTTTGGTTTTGCCAATTATAGCCAACATATGACCCAGGTAGGAAGCATGTACCACTATTGCAATTAACTGAAAAATTTTTGGTAGTCTGCTTATAATGTCATGTTTTCAGACACTATCCAAATATTCCACTATACGCCCTGCATGCCTGTGCGAGCATGACATGTCAAGACATATTGGACATTTCTGATAACTTTCTTCTACAGCCCATCACACATGAAGAGATTGAGTTGTGCATTGTGGAGGTTCCATCGGTTATCAACTTGGATAAACCCTTTTCGGTAATTATAGTTCAATTAATGCATTTTCTGTTAGGTCCCACTTAGATAAAATCTCAAATGCAAGGCTTTGGATTGTTAGTTCAAATATATGCATTAAGATTTGGACTTATTAAAGATGAGAACAAAAATAGGTTTCAATTATCCATTGAAATAATGGCACCTTATTGGATGACTTTGTATTTTCAATGCCATTTCCGCAGTTCCTCCAATGGTGATTGACCAAGAAAATTTCATTTTTTTGTTAAAAAATGGAGTTACCTTACAATTTACCTAAAATAATATATCTCTAGTAGTTATTTCAAATTCATCTTCAATTAAATGTTCATCTAGATTCGTGAATCTAATCTTCATATATTCTCAACCAAAAAAAATACAGCCCATCAAACACAACCTAAGCAATTTAGTTGCAGCTAGGATTCATTCTTCCTTTTATGAAAATATTTTTAAGTTAACCATATCATTTCATCAACAATCTCTAATGCTTTAATTGTTCTATGGGTGCAATTCAGTGTTGATTTGATTTTTGGATAGTTGATTGATTTGGGAACTGAATCAGTCAGTTTTCTGCAGGTGCACTTAAACCTCAAAAACCATACAGATAGAGAATTGGGCCCCTTTGAGGTTTGGCTATCGCAAAGTGATTCGCTTGATGAGAAGGCTGTTATGATCAATGGCCTTCAGACATTGGTAATGCTTTTTAATTGGGATTCAAGCATCTCCTCTGCTAAATCTGTTATAGTTTTCTTCATCACATTTTGGTTAAAGGCATGTTGCTGCTATAAATTATGCTTGTTGCTCATTGGAAAACTTACTTTTTAATATTCGGCTTTTAATTGCCGTCGTACGCATATGAACCTGTGTGCTTATAGTAATGCTCCACTTTCATTTCAAAATGGGTTTGAACCTTGACCTCAAGTTTGTAGTTTGCTCTAAGTATGGATTTAGCTATTTGGGCCTAGGAGAAACAGCAACTTGCAGTATTTCCACATAACTGTTTGAATTTTAGGCTTGATTAGGATGAGTAAATGGTTTAATTTGATAAAAGATTGTTGGGATCAGGAACTGTTGTGAAAATTTTTCATATTGTGATAATTATTTCCTAAATGCTTGCAAGGGTCTTATTTTTTGTATTATTGATACGTGGATATGGCACCTGTGCACAGGAACTACAACAGTTGGAAGCACTTGGAACCACTGAATTTCACTTGGTATGAAGAATAATTCTGATCCTTGCTTTCCAGATGAGCTCACTTTCACACTATGATTGAATGATAACTTATTTGAAAGTAAAGAATTTGATTACTTTATGATGTTGGCTATGGAACCGTTCAACTCATATAAGGATTTGAATTTTAGTTTTGGCCTAAAAATTGGTGAGTTAGATGGTAGAAAATTATTTTTGAAATTTCATGATCATGGCAGCAGTGTGGTAATTCATGCAATGTTTCTCGACCTTGACTAATATGTGACTTTTATCCTTGTTGAGGGTGGACCTTGACTAATATGTGACTTACATCCTTGTTGAGGGTGGAGATAAAATGTGACTTCTTAGCGCTGTTTTTATTTCTGCAGAACTTGATTGCTACTAAACTTGGAGTCCAGAGAATAACAGGCATTACGGTGTTCGACAAAACAGAGAAGAAAACCTATGACCCATTGCCTGATATAGAGGTCAATTATCTACATTTTGCAAATTGCGTAGGATGTTAGAGATGAAAGTGGTATTGGACTTTTTCTTATAGGATTAATCGCCTGTCTAGTGACCTGGTTTGACTAGAAATCCATTCAAACATTAGATGGAGAGTCCAATTTCGACGCATAAATATATTCTCTGCCATCTAAATCCTTCACTTTCTCAATTAATTTTTGCTTTTTGCAGATTTTTGTGGACGTGGATTGATTCAATTTTTAGTTCCAAACAGTTTGGCCTGTGTTCATCCATGGTGTGAATGCTGTTGATATTGTCAAAGTGTCAACTTGATAGAGGGATTTATACCCTTGTGCTTTTTAGTTGGAAGAAATACTGAAAACTTTCTTTCTTCGTAGAACTCATTGTATTAGATTATAGTTCTTTTTTTTTTTTTTTTTTTTAATCTGAGCAAATTTAATGATTTTAGACTAAGAATTTTGGCGCTGATTGTGATATAATCTTGCACTTGGATATTTTTCATTTTCATTTGGGTTGCAGAAAGAAGGGAACTCAGTTGGCATTCACAATTCACATAATGCTTTTTTTTTCTCATTGCTCCGTCTTCAGAAGGCATCCATTGCATTTGCAGAGTGGAGAGAGAGATATAAGTTAATCTCTATGTCTATGACTGAATGTGAGGGGGAGAGAGAGAGAGACTCGAAAAGAGAGAGAAGGATATCCAAATATAAATTTAAATGATCAAATAATAATAACAAAGAAAAGACAAACTTTGAATTATCCAAGCATTAGAAAATATAAACAAGGTTCTTAAAAAAGAGACAGAAAAGGAAAATAAAAACATAACAAAGGATGGTATAATTCTAGGTTATGATATTTAACCCAATTTGATTAGTGAATTAGTAATGCACACTAGATGTTATATAATATAAGCTTAGGCTTGGAAACCCTTCAAAGCCCAATTGGCTTCACTACCAACACGAGGCATGGTGCTGATCCTTGATTGATTGTCAACCTTGAAGTTGGCTCCACACATGACTCCCTCACTATCAATTCTAGGCATTGCCTTCATTTTACGCTTTGGATGTTCAAAGCTCATCAAACCTTGTTCACTATGGAACATGCACCCTGATGGAAATGGTGCAAATGACTTGGCACAGCTTCCTTTTATACCCTCCAATTTATCAGATATTACCACAGAACCATCACCGGCAATTCCCCAGTACAGCCCCACGCCTTCATTTGCACCCTACACCAACAAACATATCAAATCAGTCCAAAACTAAATGTGTATAAGAGTTTAAAAATTGGACTAATAGATGAGTAAAATGGCTCACCAAAGCAGCAAAGACATGTCCAGCCTTGGAATCATAGACAACAAATCCAAATGTACCCTCTAGATCCAGGAGGACCTGATGGGCTGGAAACGGGCCACGGTCACGTAAAGTCCTATAAGCTTCAATTACAAACATAGCCTCATTAGTTCCATTTGATAACCCATATTGTCTAATAAGGCTACATAAGTTGTTTAAACTCCCCAAGAAAATGCAATAGATATCATTCAATCCACAGAACAACCTGTAATTAGATCATAACCAACAATTAGTTCCAGATCATATAAATTAAATAAATCCTATAATTTCAAACAATAAGCTAGCTAATTACTACTTACCTCTGGTGAATGGAATTAGGATTCTGAGGTGGAAAATAGGCAAGTGAAGCCATACCCCCAAAACTAATAGAGACAGCATTAGAAGGATTAGAGGAAACAAAATCTTGAAGAATTTCTTGAGCAAGCTTTGGCTTTCTTGATGATGCTAATGAAGCAGAAGCAGGGCTATTCAATTCGTTTGGTGGATTCACTAACCCTTTCTTGAATATTGCCAACATCTTTCTTCTTCTTCTTACCAAACAAACACACAAATCTAGAAATCTTGAAAGATACTTAAAACAAGTAATAATGAGAAATAGATACTAGGCCAATGGACCAAAAAATTGGTATTTATAGTATTAGTAGGAGAGAGAAATAAAATTGTTGTGTAGCGTGGCAACATTATCCAAAACTCGACAATCGAGGCTTAGACGACGTGTTTTTTTTCCACTTTTTTGGTCTTTTTTTTTTTTCTTCATTAGGTTGTTTATGATGGGGTATTTTGAGAGTTGGATTAGCATATTGAAATTTGATCGAAAATAAAATTCTCATGTGAGATAAAATGAATTTCAACGAGTGAAAATATATTTTTAATTAAAAATTAAATTTTTAACTTTTATTTAAAATAAAAAATTTAATATATTATAATAAAAAATACGCTTTTAAATTATTAAATTAAAGATTTAAATATTTATATAAATCAATAATTTCACGTAATCTAGCAGTTTATATTATTTTAAAGTTCATATCTATGTGAGCTTGTATGTATACAATTATTGAAAAAAAAAATATTAAGGATAATCTTTTTCTTAATTATATTTATTATCTTTTATTTGTAAGAGCATGTGATGGTCATATGTTAAACTTTGTGTTAAATTTATTTTATTTTATTTATTTATTTATATTAGGCAGTTAGAAGTAAGATTTTCTGTTACAAAAGTAAAATAGTTGGAAGACTTTGAAGAGTGGTCCCCAAAATCTGACGGTGCAACTTGTGATGATATATTCTATTTATTTAATTTAATTAATATATTTAATAAACTCCTTATCTTACCATTGACTTTGGAGGAAAGAATTTAGGATGGGAGGATCTTATCCACAAAGAAGAAAGTGGTAAAGGACTGTACACTGAGTCAGCAGATCCACGTGGACGGCGTCGGTGACTTCGTTGAGTCTGTAGTGGATAGGATCAATTGCCACGTTTATGTCATGTTTGTTACATGTTTACGAATTATACAACTCCATCTACATGGAGGATACGTTTAAGTATGAAAATTATCAATATTTTTAATTTATATATTTTTTTTACTTATTTTTACTTTGATGTTTTAATTTAGAGTATATTTAATTAAAATTTTTTAAGATATTTATAATTTTTTTAAATGAATAATTTTTATAAAGTTGATAAATTTTTAATGATTTTTATGAAATTTATAAATTTATGAATAATTTTTAAAAATTTTATTTAAATTTTTTTTTATAAATATTGATAAACTTTTTATAAATATTAATAGAATCTCGTTTATTTTAATATTTATTTTATATAAATATAATAAATTTATATTTCTCATATATTAAAAATAAATATTTAAAATAATAAATAATAATATAAACTCTTAATATTTGTTCAATCCAAGAATTAAAATTAGTTAGAATAATATTTTAAAAAAATATAATGTTTCTTTGTTTATTAATCCATAAATTTATAAAAAAAAAATAATTTAATTAATAAATTTTGTCTAATTATTTAAAAATAAAATTTAAAACTTTATTTCATTTGTTTTTCAATTTTAACCAGCATTATTGTTAGTAGATAACAAGACTCTTTAATTATACAAATAACTAAATTTTTAACAGTTAGCCATATATTAATTTATGTTAAAAAGTGAATATTTTTTGGGTTCAAATTTAATTAAAAATAATATTAAAAAAATAGATTTAAATGTACTCAATTTAGATATATTTAATTATATTTCAAAGAGGAAGTATAAAAAGTAAAAAATAAAATTAATTTTACAATCTCAAAATCAACAAAAAAAAAAAAAAATGGATAGATTATTTTAATAAGTTAAAAAAAACATGAATATATATAAAAAAAATTTCAATGAATTAAAAAAAAAGAATATAAAAAAAAAATCAACAACATAAAAAAAATCAACAACATAAAAAAAAAATTTTGAAAAACTTTTTTATTAGATGAAATTTTTATAATTTATAATAAAAAAAGGTCGTTGAAGGAGGAAGTGAAAAATTTTAAAGACTTTTTTTTACTTAAAAACTATGGCTGACATCAGTTCAGTTTAATCGATTTGAAAGGTTATTATCAAATCAAATCAATATTTTCGATTTGAAAAATTCTCAAATTAAATCAAATTATTATTATAGTCAAACAATTTTAATTTAGTTTAAATACTTTTGATTTGTCGATTTTAAATAAAAAAAAATTATTTTACAAATCGTTAATATTTTATTATAAATTTAAAAAAAATTAATAAAATATCAGTAATAAAAAAATTTAAAAATAATTTAATATTATGTAACCCAAAACTTATATTTTTTAAGAATTAGATTTTTTATTTATTTTTAATAATTTTTATAGATGATATTTTTTAAAAAAATTTAAATTGATATTATGTTAAAAAAATATGGTCATATATAAAAATAAAATCAAATATATTTAATTGTAATAATGATAAAAAATAATATATATATATATATATTATTTTTCACTATTATTACAATCACATATTTAAAAATTATATATATATATATATATATATATATATATATATATATATAATTTCGGTTTGATTCGGTTTGAAACAGAAGAAAAAATGTTCAAATCATAAATTAAATTAAATTTTTGGTTTACTATTTTTTTAAATCAAATAAAACCAAATAAATTATGAAACCATCAATTTCAATTTAATTTAATCGGTTTAATTCGATTTGATCGATTTGACTTCCACGTCTATCATAAACTACATAAAAAAAAAATTAATAAAAATATATAAAATTTATTGACTTTCGAATATCTGATTACTTTTATAAATTTCGTAAAAGTTAAAATTGAATACCCTCATATTTCTATAAATTTTTTTAAAATCTTTAAAAATTTTAATTAAATATTTATTTTATAAAAATTTTAAAAATTATTTTTAAATTCACTAAAATCTTTAATTCTCTATATTCAATACATTTCCTTAGTTTCAAATAACATTAATATTATATTTTATTTTTTAATGTTAAAAATTAAAATTTAATAGATAGATCGATTTTAAATTTCATATATTTGTATAATTGTTTTTAATTTTAAAATGTTGTCGTAATTTTATTTAATTATGATTATAAAAAATAATAATTAAAAGATTTAAAAGTTAAATTTTATTTTTTAAAATATTAGAAATTCGTTAATTGATATATAAAATAATACAAAATTATGAGATTTAATAATATTATAATTTTTTAAAAATTAATATGAAAATCTAAATAATGATTATAATAATAACCATCATTTTTCGACTTTTAATAATATTTATGAGAAATCGATCTAAATATCAACATATATAAAATCAATCACAAAAATAAAATTTATAATATTAATCAACTAAATAATAAATCAATAAAAAATAAAGATTTACTATAAAAGAATAAATAAATAAACAACCAAAAGAGGAATAAATATAAAAATATATATTTATTAAAAAATTTAAAAATTATTAAAGAATAAAATTGAAAGTATAATTAATTTATAAAAAAAATAAACATAAAAACATGTAAATTAACATGATAAAAAAAATATATATATAATAATTTAAGTACTTATTAAGATTCAGCATTGATAATATAAGAAGCGGATCTAATGGCTAACCAAATAAAGTCTAGAATTTTCCAATATGGTCGGTGATTTATTGACTTGGTAGATTTATAGCAGGCAAGTCTTCTCGGGTTCTTATAATTAGACCACTTGTTTACAACCAGCCCAACATGGTGGTGCTGCATATTTATTAAATTTGTATAAGAAGCTACATTGAGGGCATGTTTGGGCCAGTAGGTTTTGAGATAAGCTTTTGCTTTGGACATGGATTGTACTCTTTTAATGGGCCAAAATGTATGTTTCAGGCCCACAATTAATTAAAGACCAATTATCAAATGGTTTTAAGTTACTTCTAACCCTTGTTGATTTCACAAGGGTTTCAAATTGCATTGATCACAAATATTTGGGCATGAAGGAAATTGTAAGAGGAGAATCCAGACAAGAATAGGTTGAAGTAGGGGGTGAGAAAAAATAGCAGAAACCCAAAATCGAATCAGACTAATTTAATTCAATCTATTCGGTTCGATTTTTATTTAAATATAATTTGATTTATTCGGTTTATTTATACTTAAAAAACCTAAAATAACTAAACCGATTGGATTATATATATATCGAAATAATTGAATCGAAATATATCAGTTTAATTCAATTTAATCTTATAAAAATCGATTTGATTTGATTTAAATATTGATTTTTAAATTTTAAATTCGATTAATTTTTTTTTTTTAATTTAATTCAATTTAAATTCAACCGACTGAATGTATACTCTAAGGTTGAAGGAAAGCCCTTAGTATCCTGTTTTGATTGATTAAAAGGAAAAAAAGAAGGAAAGATGAATTAGAAATTAATCTCCTCTAATTTATTACCACTGGAAAATTCTGATATGTTGATTTATTGTCTTTTGATATTTATTGATATGTTAAATTAAATTTGCTAATGTTAGCCCACTTGCTTAGAAAATAAGAGGCAGGGGCCTAACAGGTAGTGCTGCCCAACAAGGATAAGCAGCAGAGACGTAACAGGTAGGTTGAATTGTTGCTTACTTGCTTACGGCAGTCGGCTTTGCGCTGAGTTTTCGATATAGACAAATGGATTTTTGCAAAGATGTGGATTTTCACAAACAAATTATTGAAATAGGCTATTAATAGATAAAAAATTATGATTGATTGATAAAAATATTATAATTTTTTTTAATTATTAATAAATTAGATTTATAATAAAATTTAAATAATTAAAAGATATTTAATTTTAAATAATTCAAATGTTTTAATTACATTTTGACAAGGAGATTATAAGAAGTAAATTACTAAACTCTTATATTTGGTTTGGCTCATGAAATTATATGAAAATAAAATAATGATTTCATGCAGAATAATTACTTTTAGTTTTCAAATTCAAAAAATGAAATAAATATTTTATAGAATAATAAATTTATAGTTATCAGTTATTCTTGAATTATAAATAAGATAAATTATAATTTAATTTTTAAAATTTAATTCGAAATGCGATGAAATCTTTATATTCGATAAAATTAATTAAAAAATTCATATATTTTATCGCTACCATACAATCTAGTTATTCAATTTCTTTGCTTTTTCTGTTAGACGATGTTGACTAACATATTTTATTATACAATAAGTTATATAATACCCAAATTACCCTTTCTTCCCCATTTTTCCTCTCTTATTTTCGCTGTTTCATTCAGTGGATATTTTTCAAAATAAATTGAAAATTGAATGTTTCTTTGTTTGAATTTGGGCTGAATTCTTGATTGGGTTTCGATATATTTTATTCGAATTGGAAGATTTGCTTGATTAGGTTTGGATGTATTGTTAAATTGGAATGTATAGTGTTTGGTAGAAAATGGAGCAAAAGAGGGAGAGAACTGGAGGGAAACGGTTAGAAATGCATTCTCCTGTAACTTCTCTTCATGAAGAAGATGATGATACTAAACTTGATTACTCCATAGCTTTAGAATATGTTCAACCTGTTGATTTGAATTCCATAGCTTACAAAGTTCCAAAAATTGAACTTCTTGAGAGTTCCAACTCAATGCCAACTGCATATTTAAATTAATTATATCAAATCAATATCATCTTTAAATACAGAAACTCAATCATATTTAAGGTAAAATCTCAAATTATCCTTATATATATATATATATATATATATGTGTGTGTGTGTGATACTAAGTATTTTTCATATTTGATAAAAGCTAGTAAAAAGAAAGTTATTATTAATGTATAATATTATTTCAGTCCATTGATTTTTTGTGAACATAAAAATATAAAAATAACTACATTCCATTCGTAAAGAAACAGTTTAATTTAAAAAATTTAAATTTATAAAACATTTTCTTTAGCGTAAAGTCTGTTAATCTTGCTGCATAAATAAATTAAATTTTTTTTACTAATAAATTTTTAATTTAATAATATTAAAGTTATCTCTACAATTAAAAAATTTTAAATTCGAATTCACTCAAAATTAAATTTATAAAAAATATATATATATTTTTAAATAAGTTTTATTTTTTTTAACTTAATGATTGTCTATAAACAAATAAAATTTCTTAAATTTAATTCAATTAAAAATTAAAAATTTATAAATAAATATTTAATAATAATTTAGATTTGTAATATCATAGAATAACTCTTCTATTTCTTTATTTCTTTGTTATTCCAATATGAAATCAACTAAGCTTAATTATTTTTTTTTTTGTGTTTAGTATATTCTTGTTATTAGAATTATTGACCAAACAAGAAATTCTAATAACCTTTTTTCCGGCTAAATCGTTCGAAATACAAAATAATAATGTGGATATTTAAAATTAATCATGTTAAAATTCTTAATTTTTTAAAATTATTTTTTATTAAAATTTATTTTCTACAACTGTTTAAAAAATAAATCTTATATTTAAAAATTACTTAAAATTACGTTTATAAATAAATATTAAAATCCTTTTATTTTAAATTTTTTTATAGAATATTTTTAATTTAATTATATTTTCAATTAAAAATTCAAACATTCACAGAATAATTTCAAAACTCATGCACTTCTGTTTCTGATTTTGATTTCGATTTCTATCATTTTTTTTTTTTTTTTTATAAAAAAAAAAATTAAATATTAAACGCATGTAAATCGTTTAAGAGGAATTTGAGTCAAATCTGTCTAGTGACACAAAAAGTAAGCATTTTTATGCAATTCCAAGTAGGGCCGCCCAACACCTTGTACGTAATGTACCCAAAAGTCCACAAGCAAGGACAAGACAAACCAAATTGATAACTACTTGTTTGTGTTCATACTAATAAAAACACACTCTCCCTCTCTTCTTCCTTATATCTCTCTCCCTCTGTATTAATATATATAAAATAGAAAATATTACATAAATATACTTCTTTTTTTAATTTATGATTATTTTTTAATATATATTTAGTATATATAATATATATTTTTGATATATATTTAATATATATCATATTTTTAAAAAATATTTTTAGATATATAATATTTAAAAAAAAAAAATTCAATAATAAAAATAAAATATTTTTTTATTTTTTCAGTATTTTTAAAAAAATCTCTATAATATAAAGTTTAAATTTCATTCTACATGAGAAATTACTAAAGTGTTAATAAGACCCAAAATTGGCAGATGTATCCAAGTTTTATTGGGCTTAAAATCAGAGTAATCCACTACTAATTTTGGGAATATTACATAAATATATTATTTTTTTTTATTATTATTATTTTTTTTTTATTTTTATTATTTTTAGATATATGATTAATATATATGTAATATATTTTTGATATATATTAGATATATATTGTATTTTTAAAAAAATATTTTTAAATATACAATAATTTTAAAAAAATATTTTTAAGTTTATAATATTTTTAAATTTTTTTTTAACAATAAAAATAATTTTTTTTTTTGATATTTTTGAAAAAATCCCAATAATCTTAGATTTGTAGCAATGGACCGGATACAAATAAAGAGAGCTCAACATTTTTATAAAACCGCTATGTGAAGTAAGATTTTTTTTAGCGTGAAGTCTGTTATATTTAACGCCTGTATAAATTAAAATCTTTTTGACTAATGATGATTCGGTTTAATAGTATTTGGTAGGGATGACAATGGGGTGGAGAATTTTTATTTTTTATAGAGATTTATCTCGAACGGGATGAGAATTTTTCGATTTGTCTCCCCATGAAGATGGGAACGGAAAATATTTTTTTCCCGTTAGCGGGGGCGGGGCGGGGACGGAGAGTGTATTCTCCACTTTGTGGAGATCCCCATCCCCGTCCTCGTGGAGATCCGTTATTATACTTGATTAATTATTATATTTATTTAATTATTCCTTATATAAAATTATATTAATTAATAACATATATATATATATATAAGAAATAATTTGTTCAATAAATAATTCTTATGAGATTGTTGTAGTTTATTGAAAACACTTATTAAATTAAATTTGTTCAAGTACTCATAATTTAATATATGCTGAATTTTTAATATTTTATTAAAAAATATTACTGAATTTTTAATGTATTAAAATATTTATATTTTAATTATGTTTGGTTGATATTTTGTATGTTTGAATTTATTAATATTTTCTAAATAATTTTTTTTTATATTTTTAGCTATTATTTATGAATTTTATAAATATAAACGAATTTAGTAATACAAAATTTAAACGGAGAACGGGAATCCCCACGGGAAACGTGGATCTCCACTGGGATGGAGACGGGGACTAAATTATTCTCATATGTGAAACGGGGATGAAAATGGGGATTTCTCGCTAAGGCGGAGGTGGGGATGAGGATGGTTCCCTCGCTCCCGCCCCACCCCATTGCTATCCCTAAGTATTGGAGCTAAATACAAGAATGAAAAGTTTTAAATTTAAATATCAATTAAAATTAAATTTATAATAAAAAATATTTTTCAAATAAGTTTTTTTTTTTTTTTTTAACTTAAATGAATGTTAATATACTTATAAAATCTCTTAAAATTATATAATAAAAAATATATTAAAAATTAAAATTAAAAACTTTTTAATAATAATGAAATTACTCGATTTAAAATTTAAAATTTATAAATAAATATTCAACAATAATATTGAATTTAGATTTATAATATCATAACATAATTTTTTATTTTTTTTTTAGAAAAATCATAAAATAACTCTTCTATTTCATTCCTTACTCCAATATAAAATCAACCTAGCCTTAATTATATTTTTTCTTTAGTATATTCTTATTATTATAATCATCAACCAAGTAAGTGCTTCTTAATTCGAATATGTGTCTATTTTTTATTTTTTATTTTTTTTATATATTATATTATTTTTTAAAAATATTATATCAATCAATATTTTTTTTAAAATAATATAATAAAAAAAATATGAATTACAAAATAGGAACATAAACTTTTTCCCGTTGAGTCGTTGGAAATACAAAATAATAATAACAATAATAAATGCAGTTTTGTTTCTGATTTTGATTTCTATCCACTTTTAGCCGATCATTATTTTGTTTTTCTTTTTTTTTTAAAAAAAAAAAAGTGATTAAAACTCATGTATATCTCTTAAGAGGAATTTGAGTCAAATTTGTCTAGCGACTCAGAAAGTACGCATTTCGATGCATATCCCCATCACCTTGTACGTACCGTACCCAAAAGGCCACACGCACGGACAAGACAAACCAAAAAGATAGCGACTCGTTTGTCTTCATACTAATAAAAACACTTCCTCTCCGCTCTCCGTGTCATACAATCATATCATCCTATCTAATGAATCCAAACGTGGAACATGTGCAGAGTGGACGTGAAGCGCACACATGTCAACCTAATTTCTCCATCCAGAGAGGCTTTTCCTTAATTTCTTAGATTAATACCGTCACATGTAGAGTTAATGGATACGGAGGTTACTCATAACGCCCAGGGCAAAGATGAAAAAGTAGCTCTTGTTGTCACTTCTTCTAGCAATCTTAGAGGAAAGAAAGGCAAAAAGAAGATCGGAGCGGGGAAAGGAAAGCCCAAAGGAGAAGGGGGTTGTAGCTGCAAAAAGAAAATGTCACCGTTAAAGTGAGTTGAGTGAGTTGAGATTCAAACCCATTGTATATGAATTATATTTTTAGGTGAATTAGACATAAGCCATCATATGCTGTAATTTATTTCAATTACTTTATTTAGTTATTTTTTGAGGAAAATGTTAAATATAATAATGTAATTTCTATGAAATTTGACGAAGTGCCTAGTCCAAACCCAAGTAATTTGACCATTTGCATTAAAGAAGTTCAATGGACCCATTATCATGACAGCCTAAGTCTCAAGAGTTGGTGACCATCAAATACAATCATTTGAATTTAGTCTAATTGTGCAAGGAGAAAAAGCCCAATACCTCTCTCCCATGTGTTGAGTTTGGCCCAAGTGGAAGAAAAGAAGATGAACTTTCTGATTTTTGAGGCACAAAAAAGAGCAAAATCACATAGTTGCCTTCTTACTCTTTTTGGCCAAACAAGTAGAAAGTATGTATTGTTTTTGCCAAAATGGAAAAAATATATTTGTGGCTGATAGAGCCTGTTTATCTTTAGCTTTTTGGATTGTAATAGCCTCTATATAGGTATGGCTAGATGAAGAATGAATTCAGACTTTGAATGATAAGAAAAGTTATTATTTCCATTTCCTTTAATTGTCTTTCTTTTATTGCTATTTCAATTTTAAGTTCATTTTTTTTAATTCCAGCATTTTCCATTATTGTTCTTTATTATTCAATCTTTTAATTACCTTTAATTTGAAGTCCATTGTTCTTACCTTTAAGTCTTTTTGCACGTTTTTGACCTCATCTAGCTCACATAAATCCTAGCCACCATTGAAGTACCTATCTCAGCCCAACTTTCCAAACAACTTCAAAAATCATTCTACCACCTCCCTACATCTTAAAACATCCTCAAAGAGCCTCCTATCAAGTTTAACAAGCATTGGATTTTGTCTCATAGCATTCCTTCATCCACCGAACCCTAACCCATTTCTCTAACCTAGTTACTGCCCAAATTTGACCTGCCCTCAAAACTGACATATAATTCCTAAAACCATCACCAAACCACTTATAATAGTATCATTTGAGGGCCACTAAAGTTTCATAGTATTTGGAGATTATTTGCCATTTATAGTGAAGAGGCCGAACCCAAGACCCTAAGTTTTGGGGTTCTTGCTCGAGAACTTGCCTTGGCCAGTTTTCCCTTGACTTTGAGAGGATTCTTGGGCTGGAAATCACCTCCATTGGGGCTGGGATACATTAACCCACGAAATCAAGACCAAACATCTTCATCTTCTTCACATGAACCTTAGACTCTATTAAAATAACTCCAAGTTTCTGCCCAAAAATTAACCTACTCTAAAAACTCATTCCAACACCTTCTTATGCCTTAAAACACTCTCAAAAGATCCTCCACCAAGTTTCATCAATATTGGAATATCCTAACTATTCCTTTTTTGCAAACAGCCCCTAAATACCCTAAACCGAGAAAAGCTACTGTCTGAAATTGACCATCTCTAAAACCAATCCAAATCCATCAAGACCATCATCAAACCTCTTCTTATGGTCCCAAAAGAAGGCCCCTAAAGTTTCATTCCATTTGGATTTCATTTGCTACTTGAAGTGGAAGGACCGAATCTAAAACACTAAGCAAACAAATTTGGGGTTTTCTTTGAAGACTTGAACTTTGCTCTTTTTCCTTGGAATTGGAGGATGTCTTGGGGGCTGGAGATCACTTACCTAGGGGCTGATAAATATAAAAATCTCACATTGAATAATAATAAGAAATATGAATGACTTATAATAAGGAGAATAATCTAACCTACATGAGTTAAGCCATTTTATATTATAAAACTCAACTTATTATAAGTTTAATATCTAATATTTTAATTATACTTTGACTTTACCTTATCTTAACTTTTAGGGCTCAAAGAATTTAACAATAGGCATTGAAAAAGTACTTATCTAAATTACAATGAGTGTTTGAGAACAAGGAAAAAGGTGAGGGTACTTTAGATATTAATAGCTCTTATTTTTTTTGAACATTTTTCTAGCTCATTTGTTGGTTGGATCTAGATTATGGTGTCAAGTCTCATAATTGTGCATAATCACAAGATCTAGCTAGTAATTAGAGCCTGCGAAATGATGAGGTGGTTTCAAAGTTTGGCAATGAAATTAGCGTCGCTACAAAAGCTAAAGGATCTACTTATATTGATTTTTATCATGGTTATCAAAATCGGATCGAATCGGCGGTCAAATTGAAAAAATCAAGAATCGAATTAAGGATCAAGTTGGTCAGCTCTTTTTTATCAGTTCCTGAAGAATCGGATAAAAAATAGATAAATCAACCAGTTAACCGGTGAACTGATCGAACCGAACCAGTTTTTCCTGTTCAAGCGGATCGACTTTTTTTTTTTTTAATTTTTGAGTTAAAAGAAATTAAGCAAACTTTAATAGTTTCGTTTCAATTTTACTCGATGCCAAAACCTACTTGATGCCAAAATCATGACTATATTGCATGTTACCCTATTGCGTGAGTAGATGTTTGAGCAAATGAATGTCCATAACTTTCTATATATAACTTTTGACTTAATATGATTGGATTAATACCATAAGAAATATATCCTTATATAGATTTTTGATTTAGCCATAATTATATTATATTTATTTTCATCATATATATAATAAATGTCAAATTATATATACATATATATATATGTATACCGTTTTTTTTCTGTTTAACCGATTCGATCCCGGTCAGACTTCTGACCCTCTGTCTTCACCGGTTCTTTAATCGGTCCGGTTATGAAATAATTGATTTTTATGACCATATATTGCTATTAAAGGGTGTTTTGCACATACCTAATGTATATAGGAACATAATCTATGTATCTAAACTTCCACATATATGATTTATATTGATAATAAAATCATTAGAATGTGTTTTGTTTTAGATGGACTCTACTATTTGCAAATTAACAATAGCAAAATTTCCTCAAGTTTGTTACACATTAATACCATAACAAGGAACATTCTAGTCCAAAATGTCTATGGCACCATAGGTTAGGTCATATTGTGGAAGATTGAATACATAAGTTAGAGAAACAAGAAATCTGGATTCTTTGAATTTTGAATCTGATCCAACATGTAAGTCGCATCTCCAAGGCAAAATAGTAGGTCTCTTTTTATGGGACAAGGTTAAAGAGTCAAGGATATTTTAGAGCTAATACACAGTAATGTGTGTAACCCTTTTAGTACAATATCTAGAAGAGGTTTTTCATATTTCATTACTTTCATGGATGATCTTTATGAAATATAGGCATGAATCTTTGGAGAAATTCAAAGAATTCAAGTGTGAAGTGGAGAACCAATAAGTAAAGAATATTAAAATCCTTCAATATGATCGAGATGACGAATATTTGAGTATTGAGTTTATAGAATTCCTGAAAGAAAATAGTATTATCTCATAGCTAACACTTCTAGGAATACCACAGTTGAATGGTGTGTTAAAAAGAAGGAACTATATCCTTTTGGACATGGTACAAAGTATAATGAGCTACATTGGCCTTCCTATTTCTTTCTGGAAATATATGCTGTAAACTGCATGTTATATCCTAAACATAGTCTCATCCAAGTCTATCTCTACTACTTCATACTAGATATGGATTGGTAAGACACTCATTCCTACTCATATTTATAAAGTCAGGGGTCATCCTGCTTATATTAAGAAGCTCAAGATGAACAAATTGGAGAGTAGATCTGTTAAAGTTAGATTTATTGGATACTTTAAAGGTAGTAAAGGGTATTGTTTTTATCTTATGGAACAACAAATTATTATTGTTACCCGCGATTTTATCTTCCTGGAGAAAGAATTTCTTCAAGAAAGAGGCATAGGTAGAAAGGTATACTTGGATGAAGTTTCATTTGAGAGTGTCCAACAGGATGATCATATGGATATTGATCATCCACATGTTGAACCTATCACTACTTTCAATACATTCACCTTTACTCCATGCAGGTCAAGTAGGGTATCTTATCCTCCAAAGAGATACGAGTTTCTTTTGGAGAATGTTTATGAATAGTTCATTCTTAGAGAAACTAATCGCCCTGATGATTCTACTGCATAGAGCTATATCAGATATAAACTCTTATAAATGGCTCGAAGTCATGAAGTCTAAGATGGATTCCATATATGTGAACCAAATCTGGAAGCTCGTCGACACTACTGAAAGGATAATCCCATAAATAGTGTGGAAATTGATCTATAAGAGTAAGATTGGCATAGGTGAAAATGTGAAAATCTACAAAGCACAAATTATTGCTAAAGGATATAACCAAAAAAATGGTATTGAATATGTGAAAACCTTCTCTCTTGTAGTTATGCTTAAATAAATTCGAATTTTGTTGGCTATCTCTACACATTATAATTATGAAGTCTTACAAATGGATATTAAAACCACTTTCCTTAATAGATACATTAAGGAATAATTATAAAGTAACTAAGGGGTTTTGAATCTCGGGATAGTGCTAAAGTGTGCAAACTAAAAAGGTCATTCTATGGCCGAAACAGGAATCTAGAAGCTCGAACCATCATTATGATGAAGCCATAAGATCCTTTGGTTTGATTAAGAATATTGACGAGCCTTATGTTTATAAGAAGATTAGTGGAGTCAAGTCACTTTCTTGATCTTATATATAGATGACATGCTTCTCATTGGTAATGACATTGGGATGTTAACATATATGAAACTTGGTTATCCAAAACCTTATTTATGAAACACTTAGATGAGGCAACCTATATTCTTGGATTTCACATATATTGAAATAGAGCAAAAATGATTATAGGGCTTTCCCAGAGTCTATACTTAGAAAAGGTGTTGAAACAATTTAACATGGGAAAAGGGTACAAATGGCTAAGATACCATTTACTTCAGCTATTAGTAGTATGATATATGTTACGCTATGTATTTGGTCGAATGTCACACATATAGATAGTATCACCAACTAGTTCCAATCTAATATAGGAGTGGAACGCTGGACAACTATAAAAGGTACAATTAAGTACCTGAAAAGGACAAAAGATTTAGTTTTGACATAGGGAGACAAAAATTTGAAAATAGATGGTTTCACTTATTCTGACTTTCTATCAAATGTAGATGATTGAAAATCTATCTCTGAATTCATATTCATTTGGAATGGAGGTCCAATGTAATATTTTGATTAATTATCTATTATTATTATTAATTTATAAAGAAAAGTATATGTGTGTGTGTGTGTGAAAGCAATGGCTTATGATTGGCCCAAAAGTGAGGTGACCAATTAGACAACACAATGTCCACAAAAAAGAGAAAGATAAAGAGAGAGAACTACCTTGCTAGATGCCATCGTCCAGTCACCGAACCACTGCACGCACGCACTAGAGGAGAGCCTAGCCACTGATGAGTCCCATGATACAATCTCCCTGCTAGAAGTCATTGGACATCGCCCTACGCGTCGTCCTATCAAACCACTGACGATGATATTCCAAGCTCTTTTTCGATTAATTTCAATCTCCTCTCCCGATGAGGTTTGCACCATTGAGCTGCTCTTTATTCAGGCTTTCTTTTGGTACCTTATTTGTCAATTTTGGACTAATTTGAATTTTGGCTGAAATCCGGAGAAGATTGAAGCAGTCAACACCATTTTCTAGTGATCTTCAACGAGTGAGAGAGAGTGACTAGCCTTTTCAGACTCCATACAATGAGATGTCTATTGACACCTCTTTTGCTACCAACCGCCATCGACGACCATTTTTCGATGACTGTATGATAATAGACCGGTGAGTACCATCCAGTAGCTTCAGAATTGATTTTAGATGCATTTTGATATCTAAATTACTAAATGCAATGTTAATTCATTTTGAAATAATTATTCTTTATTAATGGATAAATTTATATTAATATTGGACATTTAGTTATGTTTACATTTTACTGATATTTTTCATTATTACTGGAACCTACAATTTACGTATTTTGAGGAGAGATGTTGATATTATGCTGTTAATTTATGGAGGTTCAGATGGATGTTTAAGATATATTTGAATTTAGTATTTTGTTTCCATTTCAGGGGATTTGGTTTGTTCTAGGGGAAACTTTTTTTAATTTTTTAGTAGATTCTTTGCAGTCTTAGAGGGTGTCTATCTTTTGGTTCTTATAATTCTTGTTATGAAATTTCTTTGATATTGTATTCTTTAGACCGTCCAGGACTATCTTCTGCAGCTCTAAGTCCAAACTAGTGATCAAGTATAAGTTTTTGTATCTAGGTTATGAGTAATACTTTCTAATATATTTTTCTGCTTTTCAACACACACACACACACACACACACACACATTCTAATATTTATATCAATTGAGCATTCTAACATATTCTTGTGTACGTTTCATTATACATTATAGTGTATATTATTTATGGTAGTTGGATGAGATTAGGATGACATAGGACCACTCAAGATTATGATTATGATTATATATATGAATTATTTATATCAATGGAGCATTCTAAGATATGCTTGTATATGTTTCATTATAAATTATAGTGTATATTATTTATGGTTAATGGATGATATTAAGATGACATAGGATCACTAACGATTATGATATTATAAGCTATGATTAGTATATGACGGTTTGGGAGATTGCTCATCGCCTGATGTTGTTGTCAATCGGGTTGAAGTTTTATTGCTTAGGCTAATGATGAATGGACCCTATGTATTGGATATTAAGAGATAATATTTAGATTCAGAGAGCCAGATAGGGAATTGGCTCCCCATATTGAGGATTATTGTGGTTTATATGGATTAATTTATATCCTTGTATGATTATGTGATTATTTGTTTATATGACATGATGCATGAGAATTTCTTATTATAAAATGATTGTACTACACTAGGTTTGTATATCAGTTAGTATCATTCACTAAGTTGAGGTGTTTACCCCTATCTCTGTATTTTTTCAGGTTGTAAGTTACGCACTATAAGTGATTAATATTTGTTGAGTTTCTATGCCTTATTCTCCAATAGTGGATTTTGTATTTATTTACCATATTTGTATTTTATTAAGTATTGCATTGCATTATGTATTCTAGAATTACAATACAGTATAAAATTATATGCATGTTGGTTTTTAATCATATGATGTTGTGTGATAATCTGAGGATAGCAAAGCTTCCTCCAATTGATGATGAGATTCTCTGTTAAGCAAAAACTTGATGATAATATTTGATATTATTGAGATGATAGATGAGAGTAGCATTGTCATGGTGTTGCACAGGTTCTGCATGACAGGTGGACTATAACTTTTATTATGTGATAGTACAATCAAGATATTGCATATGTTTTTTATTAGACAAGTAAGGTTGACCATGTGCTCTAAAAGTCTTATACTTTCCTGTGTCCTAGTGCCGATCACGTGTCCCTAGAATTCAAACGTGACATGCAGTATGCTAGAAATGCTCCAAGCATTTTTTTTATCGGTTTTAAATCGAATATATATATATATGTATATTGCTTTTTTATTATTATTACAATTATATATATTTGATTTTATTTTACATAAACCTACATATTTTTTTTTACTTAACATTAATTTAAAATTAAAAAAAAAAGACAATTCATGAAAATAACTAAAAATAAATAAAAAAAGAGTCTAATTATTAAGAAAAAAGACAAGTTTGGGGTGTGTTGATTAATTGAATAGACAAGTTTTTGTGTTGTATATTAAACTATTTTCATAATTTTTTATCCATATATATAAACACTTTGTCTATATATTTTTTTTTTAAATTTATAATAAAATAATGACGGTTTATAAAAAGATATTTTTGATTTAAAATTGATAAACCAAATGCGATCAAACCGAATCAAATTGACAGTTTGGCTATAATAATAGTTTGATTTAATTTGAAATTTTTTCAAACCAAAATAATTGATTTAGTTTAATAAAAACTCTTCAAACATAATCGATACCACCCCTAGAGTTTGATGATTGAAGCTTTCTCTATTTGCTTTGTATGTTGGAGGATAGAGTTTGAAGATTTATTCCAAGACTTCTTCACTTCTTGTCACACCCCAACTCCAGTGGTGCAACGGTCCTAGGGCAAGGGTAGGCTTAAGGCTACCATAAATCCGTAGAACTCACAAATCATGAAATCTCATCATTTACTAATAAACCACAAAATCATATTTCATCATACATCTATTACATCCATACATATAATTAAAATCAGTTATATCTTTCTTTTTATCATTTCGTATCTTTCTCTTGTTTCTTAATGATCAAAAGAGTCATCTCACATCACTGAGGAACAAGAGTATCCAAAAAGGTAATAATCATACATCAAAATATTCTAGCATCTTCAAAAGACTAACTACGGAGCTCTAGAGTATACTCCAATACATATTGTATCATAATACCATTAATAAATATACAAAATATCTCAAAAGAATAATTACAATGAAGCTTCTTAGAGTAAATAAGTCAAGAAGCTCGGTATTCTCTATTAGCCCCCTCACGAGCTAAGTTATCACCTGAAATCCACAAAAGAGGAGTGAGCCTTCAACTCAGTAAGATATGAACATTATATAATAAGAACTGAATGTCGAATCATGGTCATGAACAAATAATTATACATATAGGCATGAAAGAGCAAAAGAGGTCATGAGCTTTTACTTGAAAGAAAGGTGGTTCTCATAATAATTTGGCTATATCAAATCATGTCAAATTCAAATCATGGTTCATCTTTAGAACATAGAATGCCCA